>JAEQBH010009546.1:0-112104 GCA_016808115.1 Tetrastigma voinierianum | reverse complement strand
ACAATAAGAATATCAAACGAGCGCGCTTACCGATTCATTATGCTATTAACTTGAATGTTGTTTCATCATCTATGATTTTTAACAATTTTGATCTATATTTATATGTATATATTGTCAGTTTGAATCAATAAAATTATTTTTCTCTTTAAACGGGTTATTTTCAAAGTAACGTAAGAAAGAATATTGGAAATTTTCAAATAATCCTTAGGGATGAATTTGAAATTTAAATAGATTGGTTATGACTTTTCTTTTTTTTTACAGCTAAACATTTTAGTTACAATGTAGTACTCGATACTCTTTTCTCGCTACGTCTGTACCTTTTAAAATATCGAACGCTCTATCATACGTAGCTATTACCACATCGATTAAGATTAAGTCCATTATTTATAAAGATCTAAAACTATGTTACCTTCCCAATCTCTACCTTCACTATTTTTAAAATTAATTTAATTTTAATATATTAATAAAATAAATTATAAAATGATATAATACTTTAAAATATTTATAAATACATTTTTAGTTAGGGGAGATGGCGAGAAAGAAGATTTATTTTATTGGGCTTGATGAAGCCCACAGCCCAGCTCTTCTTCTCAAGCCCACCTTGACATATATTGTTGGGCCTAACCTCAACAAAAATACTGGCAAATTGATGTTGTTTTGCTTCTAAATTTTGCTAGCCTGTTTGAAGAATCCCATGACACTTAGCTTAAAAATAGATTGATAAACAAAGGCCTCGTTTGGATGATGAGATTTAGAATTCATGGATTTTGATGAAAATAATGGATTTGAAATGCAGGGATTTGAAAAGAATGGATTTTACAGAATACTTCAGTCGGTACGAGTTTAAAATCCATGGATTAACCACCAAACACTTAGATTTGCCAGACGCAAATATGGTTTTTCAGTCATCGCCCGCCCCGTCCTAAATTCGACGAAGATAAAGCTTAATAATGACGGTTCAAAGTGGGTTTGAGATTACTTTTAAAACCCAAATTAGGTTCGAATCGAGATCGGGTTTTCAAGAACTCTAACCTCGCCCTGCCTCTCTATTAAAAATTACTAAGTTTCCCTTCATATATAAATGACCCTTTCCTTACCTTTCTCCTTCCATACGTTCTTCCTTTACATTTTCTCTAGAGTGTCAAGTCTAACCGTAGGAGGAGCTCATCCTCTTCCAAACGTGCAGCCATCCCCTCCTCTCCCGAACGGGCAGCCATCCCCTCTTTAGTCAACATCAAATCTCGAGTTGCGCTTCTCTTCAATCTCGACGGTTCTCTTTTGATCTCTAATCACTTCATTCCCACGCCCTAGATTTTAACCATTGCTACTTTCACTTACTCTGTTTGGTTGTCACGAAATCAAGAAACTGGAAGAAAAATTTTGCTTCTCGAACTTGGCATTTTTACCCTAAACTAGATATGAGATTCACTCAATGCTCATTGTTGTGATATCTCTTTTATACATCCAAACTTATTTATACATCTTTCTAGGGTTTTTCTTTTTTTCTTTTTTTTTTTTTGCTACAACTTTGCTTTCATTTCCAATCTATGTTGTTTTTATGTTTGATCTGGGAAATATTAAAGTGATTTTTCGAAATCTTGTGTTAGATTTGGGAAATATTCTAATGATTTGTCGAAATCTTGTGTTTAATCTAGGTAATATTTTGATTATTTTGTATAAATCTCTTAAAAATTTTGGTTGATTAAGAGGTATTTTTATGCAAACAGGGCGGGGATGGGATTTTAGAGACGATTTGAAAATGGGAATTGAATTCCTATCCTGCCCCCAAGGCCTAGGTTTGTCCGTAAAGTACCTAGTCCCAAACTCGCTCTCACATCCATATTGAGCTAGACACACAGATCTTCCGACTTAACCAAATGGCCTCGAATAGAAGACTGCGAATAAAACAGTTTCGTGGATGTAGCTTACAAATTTTTAATTCCTTTCTCTCACCGTATGGCACTACCCCACACAGATGGTTTAAGTCATGCCAAGACAAGCCCCCTCGTCGTAATCTCACGGTGATGTAACTGCACAAAGAATAATAAAATTAAAAAGAAAGCGAACAAAATAAACAGAATTAAGTTCTCTAGTTTTCGATATCATATCAAGTCCCCTAAAACACAACATACAATGCTATTTATGTATTAATTCAACAAAAACCCTAAATGATAAACTAAAAATATAATTAAATAAATAAATGTATAAATCCAAAAAGTACAATTAAATAAATAACTAATAATAATAAAAATCATCATCGAACTCGCCTTCTATCTCGTTTGCGCCTGTATATTTGGTCTATTCCACGCCCCATCATTCCCTTGTGTCGAAAAGACTCCGATTCAAAATGAGATGAAAATAAGAGCAATCTAACAACGGCGATCCAAAAGACGAAGATCATCCTCCCATATCCAAGATCGTAATCGACAACCACACCATTCGAATGTTAAACGACGAAAACCACTATCTCTAGAAGTCACAAACTCATCATTAAGGATAATATCCACCATCTCCTTAGAATACTGGAACGAAGGCACAATTGGTGCATCTTTGCTAGCTTCACTTGTAAACACACTAAAAGCGCAAAAGCAGGTGCCTCAAAAGCAATTATAGCAATCTTCTACATCAAAACAGTACTTAATATCCATGTCATTAAAGAAATCACAAAATACGACAGATCCCAACACGAACGATGTAATGTGCGGCCCACTTCGCCTGTGATAAAGTTTTTTTGAAAACGTTTTGAAATTCTTTAGATCTAATGCAAACCATGATGATATTCACCAACATTAAATTCTAGATCTAATGGCGCACATTGGCCACTAGTTTATACTCTTTCATTACTTGGTAAATCTTTCGCTTTAATCTTAGCATGTAAGTTATGGATGTGTTTTGCAAAGTTTTCAGTAGGTTCAGACACGCATGAGATGCAAAGGAACAAGATCTATAGCGTGTGGGTGAGTAGTCATTAACAATTTGAAAATTACTTTTACCAGTTGAACGGTTAACAGAATTGTTATAAGCAAACTCAGCTGTTGACAAAATTAAATCTCAAACACCTTGTTTTACCCCAACCAAACATCTAAGCATGTCACCCAAACTACGATTAACAACCTCAATTTGACCATCAGTTTGAGAATGAAAATCAGATGAAAATTTCAAAGTAGTGCACCACTCAAACAAACCGTCTCAGGTTTTAAAATGCGCTTTCCACTCATTTCTACTTAACATGAATTTGATGATAACCACTACGCAAATCTATTTTAGATAACCAACTAAAAAGTTAAGGATTCAACATATCCTAAGGCGTAGACAGGAATCTATATTCGATTGCGATCTTATTGATACTTCACCATCCACACACATTTTCCAAGATCCATCTTTCTTATGTGTCAACAAAGCTGGCACCGCACAAGGACTAAGGTTATGCCTAACAAATTCTCTCTCTAAAAGTCCTACTTGCCTATTCAACTTCTCTCTCTCTTTAGGATTCATCCTATAATGTGGAAGGTTAAGCAGTTGAGAACCTAGAACTAAACTGTGAAGATGTCAGATGTCTCTTAAAGGTGGTAGTCCACTAGGCAACTCATCTGGCACCATATCAACAAAATCATCTAGCAAATTCTTCACTTCCAAAGAAACATCAATAATCGAAGAATCAAATGGAACTTCTTTTTCCACTAATGCTAAGCACATATTAGTCTCAATTCCCTCTCTCTCAAACTTCCTTTTAAAATATGCAAATTCCATTCAGGAAGTTTAGACGCCACGCTTACCTATGCAACCTTATGCTTAGCAAGTCTCAAAATAATGTTCTTACCCTTGTACTTAAATGAATAAATGTTATCTCTGCCAAAATTGGTAACATTAAGATCATAAAGCTAAGGGCGAACTAAAAGAACATGGGCAACATTTATGGGTAGCACATCATAATAGATTTCATCCTTATAATCCCACATTTGAATTGAGACTAGACACCTTTGAGCGACGAGTAAAGTATAGTCGTTCACCCAAGCTACTCTAAAAGGATTTTGATGTGGTTCTACTTTCAGGTTTAACAATTTAACAACATCCTTAGAAACCACATTCATTGAACTACCCCCATCAATCACTAACTTACATTTCTTATTTCCACTGTGTATGACTGTGTGAAAATATTAGTACGCTCTAATTATCATTATCTACAGCCAGGATAGCACATCTAACCACACCAATACACGATCATCACACAATCTTCTGCGAAGATCATTCTATAACCGTAATACTCTAAAGGATCAACAATTTGGTCTTCCTCATCCTCCAAACTACTATGTTCAACCTTTAATGCCAATGCATGTTGGGGACAACGAGATGCAATATGACCCTTATGATGACACTTATGACAGACAATCGATGAATTACTAACCTGCACTAATAGGAGTAGTTTACATGAAGAGAGTTAAACAAACTAGACTCTCGCTCTAATAAGTCAGTCTAATATTACCGTTTGATGACATGGACTGTAACTTGGCCCACCGTGTGTGCAAAAAGATGAGAGCTGAACTCGACTTCTAAGGCTTTTTTATATGCATCCTCTATAGTGTGTGGAGCATGCAATTTAACCATCCTTTGAATGTCGAACCTGAGACCATTAACAAAACGAGTGCAAGCAATAAATTGATCCTCAACATGGAACTCACTACAAATAAGCCTAGCTTCCTCAAATTTAGCAGAATATTCATCTATATTAAGAGTCATTTGTTTTAGATTAATCATGTTGGAGAACAATTAACTCTTATATGATGGAGGAATGTATTTTTCTTGCAACTTTGCTTTCATAACAGCCCTTTGGGTGATGGGTGGTTCACCTAGATGAATCAAGTGTCTCAGAACACATTCGCAAGACATCTTAGTTGAATTGGTTAATTTCATTTTAGCAAACCGAATCCGTTCACTATCAATCATTTCATACCAATCAAAATATTCCTCAATAGCAACTAACCAATCAAAGAAAGCATTAGGATCCATTCTACCATCAAATTCAAGAGCACAAACCTTGACTTTTTTTGTGATGTCCCTTTGAGGTTGTCTAACCCGTCTATCCTGATCTCTGCCCAATTACCATTAACCTTAGGCTGGTATCGCTAAGGAGCCACATCTTCTCTCACCTGGTTTGGTGGGTAATTTTGCCTTGGTGGTTGGTAATCTAATAGGAAGTTGACATTCGCAAGTCAAAACGGATCACTCCAGGCCAATCAAGACTCTCGTCGTTGTATCCTTATGAGGTTAAGCACTGAATTACTACTCAAGTTCATTTTAACCAAACATTGTCATAAATTATTTAGAATTCATCAAATTGATGTGAACTCTGTAAGGATTTTGACCCTAGTGCGCGCGACCCAACGTTTAACAGTTTCATCAACAATTCCACCTATTTCATGTTTACCCAAATGTCTTAAAAGAGAATCCATTTTTTGATTTAGTGCATGAGTTTATTATTCGAGGGCAGATTAATGTTGAGTCAATTGACCATACATAGAATTTAAATTTCTTACCGATGTAGTGATTGAATCAAATTGTGCCTTATTTGCATCATGACGATGCAAAGAATACGTACTCAGACTATCATTTGGGATTCGAGATACAAAGCTCTCAGAAGCTTTATAAAGTCAAAATTATTAAGTCTCTTAGTTGGGCTCCTTTGTGCTAGGTGAAGAATAGTCTAACAGTATCACTTTTGGTGGCTAACATGTTGAGATAAAATCTAAAACTTCACTAAGCAAGGAAATTTATAAACTATATGTTAATGCAACAAACACAAATCCAAAAAATGTAATGTGATTATATATAACATATTACACGAGTCACGAAAGAATAAGTAAAAAAAAAAAGTATTATTATTATTATTATTATTTTAATACTCTTTATGCTCTATCAAAGAAACTATAACCTAAACCAATCAAACAAAATATACCTAAATATCACAAATATTAACTGAGTTTTCAAAGTAAAAGAAAATGTACCCCGGCCAGCTAACCTTAGACGCCTACGATTCCCAGCTATGCAGGCGTGTTTTAATCAAATAAAGCTACAGCTCTTAATTTGGAAATTTTACAAGGTCTCTTCCTCGTTTAATATTTCTAAGGTTATCTCAGTGGCCAAGAGGGCAAATTGGGTTTGGAATGATTTTTGGTTCTGTTGTTGTAATTCAATCTCAACTTGAGGGATTTTGTTTTTTTTTTTTCTATGATTGTGAATCGGGGTTGGGGATTTAGGTTTTCTTTGAGCTCCAAATTTGGGAGATGAACAAAGAACACCCACCGAGAATTGATGTGGAGAATTGATGTAGTCAAAGATCACCCAACGAGAATTGATGTAGTCAAATACTTAATTCAATCACATCAAACCGGCCAGTCACAGCTTCTGTCAGCCTGCCTACTTATGTATCTCATTCTCATAGATTTTCCCGTTAAAAAAAATGATCAACTTTTATGAAAACCAGCAGCTTTTCCTTTACTATATTTTCATAAATTTTCCTAAGAAAGAAACGTGAAACTTTCAAGAAAATCGCTTTTGGAATCTACAAGTTATTGGACATGGATATGTCAAAAGATTATGAAACCCAGTTTCCAGAAGGCTTGAGAGTAATTGCAGTCGATGATAGCGTCGTTTGTTTGAAAGTTCTTGTGACTACGCTTGAATAATGTCAACACAATGTCCATTTTGTTGTTCGATTTTGGCTCCGACTAAGGCTGAGCACGGATCTCGATCGTTTACGCTCTACTACTCAAATCGACAAATTTCTGGCCATGTTAATAATAAAATTCAAAAGAAAGCGAACAAAATAAATAGATTAAGTTCTCAAGTTTTCAATATCATATCAAGTCCTCCAAAACAAAAACATAAGATGTTATTTATAGGCACCAATAGAAAACCCTAATAGATAAATCCAAAAAGTACAATTAAATAAATAAAAAGATCAATCCAAAAAGTATACTTAAATAAATAACTAATAATAATAAAATCATCATCGACTTCGCTTCCTATCCGCCTGTGCATAAATACGTAGCCTACTCCATGCCCCATCACATGGTCTGAAAAAAAAAATAAAAAATCCATAAATTAGAATTTTATCATTTTATGCCTCTAGGAACATTTTGAAGGAAAGATAGCATAAAAAAAGATAAAAAAAGATGAATTTCTAGGTTGTACAATGACCTCCCATGGCTTCAAGCATGATATGGATGGATTCTACACCTTCCAAACTTTCCAACGAGTCCAAGATCACCTGATTCAGAGTTTGAACGGAAAAGATATAGTCTCGTAAAGTCAATGGAGGATTTATAAACTATATGCTAATGCAACAAACACAAATCCAAAAAATGTAATGTGATTATATATAACTTATTGCACAAGTAATGAAAAATAACTAAAAAAACAAAAATATTATTATTATTATTATTATTATTATTTTAATATTCTTTATGCTCTATCAAATAAACTGTAACTTAAAACAATCAAACAAAATATACTTAAATATCACGAATATTAATCCAAGCTTTCAAAGTAGTTAAAATGTATCCTATCAGTTAACTCTTTAGATGCCTACAATTCCTTAGCGTGGTAGCAAAGGAATAAAATAAAGTGTGCAATTCTTAATTCAGAAATTTTGCAAGGATTCTTCCTCGTTTTATTTTTCTAAGGTTATCTCAGTGATCAAGAGGGGAAATTGGGTTTGGAATGATTTTTGATTCTGCTTTTGTAATTCGATCTCAATTTGAGGGGTTTTGTTTTTTTTCTGTGATTGTGAATCAGGATTGGGAATTTAGGTTTTCTCTGAGCACCGAATTTAGGAGATGAACAAAGAACACCCACCGAAAATTGATGTGCAGAATTGATGTAGTCAAATACTTAATTCGGTCACATAAATATTTCACATCAAGCAAGCTAGTCACTGCTTCTGCCAACCAGCCTGCCAGCTTATGTATCCCATTCTCATAGATTTTCCAGTTAAAAAAAATGATCAACTTTCATGAAAACCAGCAGCTTTTCCTTTACAATATTTTCATAAATTTTCCCAAGAAAGAAACATGAAACTTTCAAGAAAATCGCTTTCGGAATCTGCAAGTTCTTGGACACAAATATGTTAGAAGATTATGAAACCCAGTTTCAAGAATGCTTGAGAGTAATTGCAGTTGATGACAATGTCATTTGTCTGAAAGTTCTGTGACTAGCTTAAACAATGTCAATACAGAGTTACTGCTACAACGAAGGCCAGGACGCGCTCCAATCTTCTCTATCAATTAAGTCAATTTTGTTGTTCGGATTTTGGCCCAACTGAGGCTGAGCACGGATCTCATCGCTTCTTCTCTCTATACTAAATCGATGAAATTTCACTTACAAAGCACAAAAATTAAAAAAGAAAAAGCTCGATCAAAAATAAATACGAATTAAGCTCAATTTTCAATATAATATCAAGTCCCCCAAAACAATGATACATACATGCCATTTATAAACACCAAATGTATTTAATAAAAAAATAATAATTAAATAAATAAAAAGTATAAACTTAAAAAGCATAATTAAATAAATAATTAATAATAATAAAAATCATCATTGGACTTAGGCTTCATATCTTCTAGCATGTGATATACTCATTCCACGCCACATCATACGGTTCGACAAAACAAATCCATAGATTAGAATTTTATCATCTTATGGCTCTAGCAACATTTTGAAGCAAAAAGAGCATAAAAATGGCAAAAAAAAAGAATTTCTGGGTTGTACCATGACCTTCCATGGCTTCAAGCATGATATAGATGGATTCTACACCTTCCAAGCTTTTCAACGAGTCCAAGATCACCCAATTCAAAGTTTGAACGAAAAAAAATACAGCCCCTTGTAGCCAATTGAGGATTTATAAACTATATGTTAATGCAACAACCACAAATCCAAAAAATGCAATGCGATTATATATCACATATTGCACGAGTCGTGAAAAAATAACCTAAAAAAACAAAAGTATTTTTTTTAATACTCTTTATGCTCTATCAAATAAATTAAAATCTAAAACAATCAAACAAAATATACTTAAATATCACGAATATTAACCGAGCCAAAGAGTTGTGCCAAAATTTCCGTCAGTTAACCTTACACGCCTACGCATTCCCATGAAGAGAAGTAATCAAATAAAGTCGCTATTCTCGATTAAAATTTTCGCAAGGTTTCTTACTCGTTTTATCTTTCTAAGGTTATCTCAGTGGCCAAGAGGGGAAATTGGGTTTGGAATTATTTTTGGTTCTGCTGTTGCAATTCGATCTCAATTTGAGGGTTTTTTTTTTTTCTGTGATTGTGAAACGGGGTTGGGGATTTAGGTTTTCTTTGAGCATCGAATTTGGGAGATGAACAAAGAACACCCACCGAGAATTGATGTGGAGAATTGATGTAGTCAAAGAACACCCATCGAGAATAGATGTGGAGAATTTATGTAGTCAAATATTTAATTTGATCACATCAATATTTCACATCAAGCCAGCCAATCACTTCTTCTGCCAGCCAGCCTGCTTATGTATCTCATTCTCATAAATTTTCCCGTTAAAAAAAATAATCAACTTTAACCAGCGGCTTTTCCTTTTCAATATTTTCATAAATTTTCCCAAAAATGAAAAGTGAAACTTTCAAGAAAATCGCTTTTGGAATCTGCAAGTTTTTGGACACAGATATGTCAGAAGATTGTGAAACCCAGTTTCCAAAAGGCTTGAGAGTAATTGCAGTCGATGACAATGTCGTTTGTCTAAAAGTTCTTGTGACTACTCTTGAACAATGTCACTACAAAGTTACTACTACAATGAAGGCTAGACGCAATCTTAATCTCTCTGTTAATTAAGTCAATTTTGTTGTTCGATTTTGGCCCGACCGAGGCAAGACTCCATCTCGACCAAAGCTTACGCTCCGATATCAAATCGACAGAACTGACTACAAATAATAATAAATTAAAAAGAAAATAACAAAATAAACAAAATGACGTTTCAACTTTCAATATTTATAAACTAAAACAATAACATAAAATATTATTTATGTGAAACAATAAAAACTCTTAATGTATAAACTGGAAAGACATTTAAATAAATAAACGTATAAATCCAAAAGACAATTAAATAAATAACTAATATTAATAAAAACTATCACGACTCGCCTCTATCTCGTTTAAGATGATACTGCCATTCCATACCTTATTACATATTCGACAAAAAATCCATAGATTAGACTTTTATTGGCTCTAGGAACATTTTGAAGGAAAGAGAATATAAAGAAAGCTAAAACGATGAATTTTTGGGTTGTACAATGACCTCCCATGGCTTCAAGCATGATATGGTTGGATTATACATCTTCCAAGCTTTCCAACGACTCCATGATCAACCAATTCAAAGTTCGAACGAAGATACGCCGCAACACCCGAGGATTTATAAATTATAATGCTAACGCAACAAAACACAAATCAAAAAATATAATGTGATTATATATCACATATCAAGACGTAGCCCCAAAATAATAACTAAAAAAATAAAATATTATTTTTTATTTTTTTAATATTCTTTACGCTTTCATCGTTAAACCGTAACCTAAAACAATCAAACAAAATATACTTAAAAATCACGAATATTAACTAAGTTTTCAAAGAAACAAAATGCACTCCCCTGGTCAGCTAACCTTAACACCTACGATTCTTTAGCGTGGTGGCAAGGTAATCAAATAAAGTGTGCAATTCTTGATTCGAAAATTTTGCAAGGTTTCTTCCTCGTTTTATCTTTCTATGGTTATCTCGGTGGCCAAGAGGGGAAATTGGGTTTGGAATGATTTTTTGTTATGTTGTTGTAATTTGATCTCATTTTTTTTTTCTATGATTGTGAATCGAGGTTGGGGATTTAGGTTTTCTCTGAGCGTCAAATTTGGGAGATGAACAAAGAACACCCACTGAGAATTGATGTAGTCAAATACTTAATTCGGTCACATCAATATTTCACATCAAGTCAACCAATCACTGCTTCTGCCAGCCAGCTTGCCCGCTTATGTATTTCATTCTCATAGATTTTCCCGTTAAAAAAATGATCAACTTTCATGAAAACCAGAAGCATTCCTTTTCAATATTTTCAAATTTTCCTGAAAAACGTGAAACTTTCAAGAAAATCGCTTTGAATCTACAAGTTCTTGGATACAGATATGTCAAAAGATTATGAAACCCGATTTCTAGAAAACTTGAGAGTAATTGCAGTCGATGACAGTTACTGTCTGGAGTTCTGTGACTACACTTGAACAATATCACGCAAAACTGAGGCTGAGTACGGATCTCAAATCAAAGCTTACGCGCCCGATACCAAAATCGACGTAGCCTCAACTATGTTAATAATAAAATTAAAAAAGAAAGTTTAACAAAATAAACAAGAATGGAGCTCTCAAGCTTTCACACATCATATCAAGTCTCAAAAACAACATAAAATGCTATTTATAAGACCAACGTAAAACCTTAATGTATAAATCCAAAACGTACAATTAAATAAATAATCATATAAATCCAAAAAGATAATTACTAAATAAATAACTAATAATAATAAAAATTATCATTGGGGACTCGCTTATCTCGTTTCCAAAGATGATACGCTACTCTACTACTTATCGCATGGTCTAACAAAAATAAATAAAATCCATAAATTAGAATTTTATAATCTTATGACTCTATAAACATTTTGAAGGAAAGAGAGCATAAAGAGGGCTAAAAAGATGAATTTTTGGGTTGTATTATGACCTCACATGGCTTCAAACATGATATGGATGGATTCTACATCTTTCAAGCTTTCCAACGAGTCCAAGATCACCCAATTCAAAGCTGAACTAAAAAGACGGCCTCATGCTTAATGGGGCGATTATAATTATATGTTAATGCAAATAAACACAAACTAAAAACGTAATACGACATATATCACATATTGCACGAGTTGCGAAAAAATAACTAAAAAAACAAGAGTATTATTTTTTTATAATACTCTTTATGCTCTATCAAATAAACTAGAACCTAAAACAATAAAATATATATATACTTAAATATCATGAATATTAATTGAATTTTCAAAGTAAAAATGCACCTGTCAAGAACCTTTATCTTACCATTCCTGGGCCGCAAGGGCAAGAGCACTAATAAAATAAAGATACGCAATTTGATTTTAAAATTGCAATGCTTTCTTCCTCATTTTATCTTTTTATAAGGTTATCTCGGTGGCCAAGATGAGAAATTAGGTTTGGAATGATTTTGGTTATTATGTTATACTGATCTCAATTTGAGGGGTTTTGTTTTTTTTTTTTTGTGATTGTGGATCAGGTTAGGATTTAGGGTTTTCAAGCGTCGAATTTGGGAGATGAGCAAAGAACACCCACCAAGAATTGATGTAGTAAAATATTTAATTCAGTCACATCAATATTTCACATCAAGCCAACCAGTCACAGCCTCTGCCAACCTGCCTGCCTACTTATGTATCTCATTCTCATATATTTTCACGTTAAAAAAAATTATCAACTTTCATGAACTAGCAACTTTTTACAATATTTTCATAAATTTTCCTAAGAAAGAAAATGAAACCAAGAAAATCGCTTTTGGAATCGGCAAGTTATTAGACACAAATATGTCAGAAGATTTGAAACCCAATTTTCATAATGCTTGAGAGTATCTGCAGTCGATGACAATGTCGTTTGTCTGAAAATTCTTGTGACTACGCTTGAACAATGTCAATACAGCACATTATAACAGGTTAGACGCAGTCTTAATCTCTATGTCAATTAAGTCAATTCTTGTTGTTCAATTTTGGCTCCAAATTAAGGCTAAACACGTATCTCGTGATCGTTTACGCTATTATTCAAATCAATATCACTACAAAAATAAAAATAAAAATTCAAAAAAAAGCAAACAAAATAAATAGAATTAAGTTCTCAAGTTTTTAATATCTTATCAAGTCCCCCAAAACAAAAACATAAGATATTATTTATAGGCACCAACAGAAAACCCTAACATATAAATCCAAAAAGTATAATTAAATAAATAAAAAGATAAATCCAAAAAGTACCATTAAATATATAACTAATAATAATAAAAATCATCATCATCTACTAACTTCCTATCTCATCTAAGATGTGATATTTGGCCTACTTCACGCCCCATCACATGGTCTGACAAAATCCATAGATTAAAATAGGAACAATTTATCATCTTATTGGGCCAAACATTTGAAGCAAAGAGAGCATAAAATGGCAAAATGAAGCAATTTTGGCAGTACTACGACCTCCCATGGCTTCAAGCATGATATGATGGATTTTACACCTTCCAATCTTTCCAATGAGTCCAAGATCACCCATCACGTAGTTTGAACGGCAAGTTTCGACTCATGTCATCTATGATTTATAAACAATACGCAACGCAACAAACACAAATCCAAAAATGTATCGCTGATTATAAGTCACATATTGCGTGAGTCGCAAAAACTAAAAACAAGAGTATTATTATTTTTTATAATACTCTTTATGGTCTATCAAATAAACTAGAACCTAAAACAATAAAAAATATATATACTTAAATATCATGAATATTAACCGAGTTTTCAAAGTAAAAGAAAATGTATCCTGTTGAAAAACCTTTAGGACGCCTACACCTTCCATGAAGAGGGTCAAAAAGATGAATTTCTAGGTTGTACCATGACCTCCCATGGATTCAAGCATGTTATGGATGGATTCTACACCTTCCAAGTTTTCCAACGAGTCCAAGATCACCCAATTTAGAGTTTGAAAGAAAAATATACGGCCTCGTGAAGTTAATGGAGGATTTTCCAAAACACCACATGCAGCACCTCTCAAATTTTGTGCATTTTCAGTCTTCCTAATATTCCAATGACTCCAAGCTTAATATTGATAGACTTATCATCTCTTAGCTTTCAGAGACTCCAAATCATCTCATTTGAAGTCAGATGAGAGAGTTATGATCGTTTGAAGTCAGAAGATCAAATCAATTAGTGATAAATCTCTGGTTTGCCGAGGCGAAGGAACCATTCACCGAGGCGAAGGAAATAGCGAATGAACACATTCTCAGCTCGCTTAAGGCAAAGGATCTGTAATGACCAAGAAAAGCGATTTGAGCCCATCTTATATATAGATGTTCTTTAAACATTAAAGGGGTTCGGTTTTGGAGGAGAACACCTACTTAAGGGCTTCTCCTCTCTTCTTCTTGAATCACCATTTTGTGGTTAGAGCTTTATTCATTTTACTTTGTATTTGGTGTAATATTGAAGAACCCATCAACTAGAAGACATAATTCAACCTCGAGCCAGTTTCAGGCATTTCATCTCATATTCGCTTATCTCTAACTCTTCGTCTTTCATCTCTTTCATTATTATGGATGTAATAGACATGATTTTGATAGATTTGTAGGCTATAATGAGTAGCTAAACTTTCCTCTAGTTGATTTCTTAAATTGGATATTCGATTTATATATCTTTTAGAATTATTTTGTGAATTCATGCTTGTGTGGATGTTAGTTGGTGTAATTCTTATAATTATTATGGTTTTAACTAATTAATCCATACTAAGAGTTGAGTTTTCGATCCTCATTACTAGGGCATCCTTGGTGACGCTTGGATTACGCCCTAAAATATGGTCTCAGGTCTCTTAAAATATGAATTAGTTAATTGAAATACTAATTAACATAATCAAAGAAGTCTAAGGAATCGGAATGCCTTGTAATAGATAGATTTAATAGAGTAGCATCATCTTAGCATTATGTAAGGATCGTATGGACCGAGAGGTGATCGATCCGAGCGTAGTCCGGGTAGTCCTATTGTGTGGACCGAGAGGTGACCAATAGGATTCCCGAGGAAAGAACTACCTTAGAAAAGTATCGTATTTAATGATCTAGATGGACCGAAAGGAGAATAGGGAATTCGTGTGAGAAATTGAGAGGAGACATGAAAGTGTAAACCTCATACCCCGCTCGACAAGCATAAGTATATATTCACTTAAGATTTCTATGTGCTTTCGACGCCCAACTGCAAGATAGGATGTCAAGTGAGGGTCACTTCTTTTTTTTTTTTTTTTTAACTTATATAACCTTTACACTTACATATTCATATAACGTTAAACAATTAACTTTGTATTACATTCTCAGAGCAATGGACAAATATAAATACAAGCTCCAAATATGGAAATGTTCAACCTCTACAATATTTACATTGGTTACAAAATAGACCTAAAGGTCTTCCAGTGGGCACCTATGGATGTGTGGCCTTTGATTGCTGATGTGACTGGGTCTGCCTCGATTTCCTCTTCTGTACCTACACGGATTGAACACCCGTGCTAAGCTTTACGCTTAGTGGGAATATGACTTCTATTAAGAGTCACCACACTTCTATACAAATGCATATCGCACATATAACAGTTACAAATTCTTATCATTTCTCATATATATACTTATCATAATCAGTTCCATTTCTTATCATCATTCATATACTTTTCATGTCAACTCAGATTTTACTTCTTTGCTCTGTGAATCGTATAATTATCATCACATACAGCGCTACATGCTTCATATCATGTCATTTATTCTATACTTCCTTTGCATATACTACATTTCTTTTATGTTTCATGTCCGTATAAACCTTAGAAGTGGATAATAGAAACCATGAGGGCCTCGAAGGTGTCAAGTATTATTGTGTGAGACAATGTAATTATGCTCCTGAGACATGATACCCGAAGGTATCATCACCATAGATGCTGACCATCCACGAGTGTCTTTAATATGATAACCGGTTGGGTATCATCACTGTATGAGACAGTGACCATCCATGTGTGCCCGGTAATGCGACACCCAAGGTATCATCACCGTATGAGCCGCGACCATTCATGAGTGCCCTGCATGAAACCCGAAGGTGTCATCACCGTGATGAGCATGCTGAATTACCCGGCGAGTGCCCTAAGAATATGATACCCGGCCGCACAACACCGTATGAGCCGTTGACCATCCACGAGTGCCCGGAAAGGGCCAGCATGACCCTTTCGGGGCCACCGATCCAAACGGATCTATGTCATCACACCTAAACGTGGCCTAATATCTCGCATACAAAGAATCGCTTTTCCAATAGGCATGTCCATCTATCCCTCTACCGTGCTCCCCATGCATAATCAATGTGTATTTTCTGCTTAGTATATATATTCTCTTATTCCCTAATACTATTGTTATTCGGTAATCATATGTGATATATATATATATATATATATATATATATATATATATATATATATATATATATATATATATATATATATATATATATATATATATATATATATATATCTACAATCATTTATTCATATCTTTGCATTTTTCATATCTCCTTATATGCATAAATAACTATGCTTGCCATGTATGCTTACTAGCTATTCATGAATTCATAGTAGGCATTTATACAATGAATAACTATGATGCTTGTAGTGCCTAATGCTTTTCTGTGTTTTCTGAACTAATATGAGTTCCAACCTTATAAAGCTTTCTCATTGATGGATTCTTGACTCAATGGGCTTTCCATAGAGTCCAAGAACACCCAATTCAGAGTTCAGACAAAGGAGATATGTAATTCTCCAAGTTGAGGTCATGCGAATACCTTGACGAGCCGACCGGACTGACGAAATGAGTCGTCATGAATGATTCATCAACACTGAAGTCTGACATCTAAAATACTCCTTTCGTGCATATGGATGGATTCTTGACTATATGGGCTTTCCATAGAGTCCAAGAACACCCAAATCGAAGTTCAAACGAAGGAGATATGACCTTCCGGTTGGGAGGTCGCCAGCCGGCCTTGACGAAATGAGACGAAATCAGACCAAGTGACGAAAGTAATCGCTTGACGAGCAATCGCTTGACGACCCTCGCTTGACGAGTACTATTTGATCTATCCCCGCTTGACGAAAATCGCTTGATCAGTACCGCTTGACGAAAGCACTGTTTGACGCACTCTCGCTTGACGAGCACGCTTTTGACGAGTACCGCTTGACGCACCCCTCGCTTTGACGACCTCTCGCTTTGACGACCCCTCACCCATTTGATCGCTCGCAGTAAAAAAGACCATAATCCTTGGTCTACGTGGTCCGAATTGAGAAATCTCAAAAGCCTAACAAGTTCATTGATGTGGCTACAATTTCACAGAAGGACTTACTGCCAAATTCTCCTTATTTCTGACCCAAAAACCCGTTCTAAGATCCGGCTACTGCATATGGTAGACAATAGGAATTTTCTAGGTTCAACTTGCAACTGGGACTCTCTCAAACACATATTTGGGAGCCTTAAAGTTCTCTTCTTAACTCAACCCTAAAGCAAGAAACAAAGCTTAAAGGAGTCTCAAACCCAAACCATACACAAGATAGAGGGTTCTTAACCATGTATCTAAACTTTATAGTCCAAAACTAGACTTCCATACAACCCAAAACGTATCCATACCCATACTCAAATTCCATACAACCCAAGACATGTATCCGTACTAATATTCACATGGGCCCATACACACCTGGCTTACATACACATATTCATGGTTCCATACTTTTCTATACCAAATCATAGTTCCATACTTTTCTATACCATATCATAGTTCCATACCTGTGATCTTCTTCTTCTTCTTCTTCTTCTTCCTTTCTTCTCTCTTATCCGTATTTGCTCTCCCTTTCTCCCAGACCAAAATGAGATATTTTCTTTTACTCATCCTTATTCGATCTTATCCCCTTTTCTTTCACTTTGGTCCTCCAACTCTTCTAATATATAACTCAATTTATAATATTTTTACAATAGCCTCTAATCTCTTTATTATTTGTAATTTAACTTATGCATATTCCTACTTTTTGTTTTTATCTTTATTTTATTCCGAATAAATATACCTTTACGTTTATTATACCCAAAACATTTTATAAAACTGTTAGGGTATAATTTGGGATGTTACAATAAATATAAATCAAATGCATCAACGGAAGCAATCAATCCTAGTATCTTTCATTGAGTGCTTTCTTTGAGATTAACTCAGTCCTTGTAAGTGGACATTGATCATACCCTACTTTGTTTTATTTTATTTTGTTTTTATAACCTTTTTCACCCAACCATAAAGTCGATCAAATAGAAAACAACTTAAGTAGCCGGGGTACTCAATTCTCGTTAAAACCACACATTTCCTATGGGATCGATATCTGGACTTGTTAGTCCATCAGACATTTGTGCGACCCATGCGCTTGCAGAAAATCGCTAAGAAGTTTTTGGCGCCGCTACCGGGGACTTAGTAGAGTCTTTGGTAGTTACGCCAACTACCGAACAATAGCCTAAATAAAGTCCTTTTGTTGAAGATAAAATTATGAACTTTATTAAACCTCAAAAGGTTTTAGCAACAATAACATAAACAAGAAAATCTAGAGTGTTATCATACCACTCCATAGGACCTGATAAAGAACCAACTACCTTTGCAACACAATGGGCAGCATGATTTGCATATCTATAAACAAAATTAAAAAGCACTTGCTGATAGTACTTTATATTGATTTAAGCACTGTGACTGGGTTTCAGCTATATCTAACCCGAAGGCTCGCAGTATGACTTTTGTGAAAAAAAAAAGTTAAAAAATAAATAAATGGGGATCTATTAGGGTGCGGGAGCTTGCCCCTATGATATGAACCTTTCCGCTTAGGTATTTTCGTCATATCAACACATTAGGTTTCATTCCATATTCTGTTGTACTTTGTAAATTATCTCATATTCCTAGTGAAGCTTTCTCCTCTGTCAGTGGTTTTTTTCTGCAAGGGTTTCCATGTAAATCTGATGTTTTTCTTTATTTCGTATTTTATTATTGTGCCATTGATTTCCACGCTTTACATAAGACCATCAATCTTCAACTAAAGCTTGCAACATCATATCTTGAGAACAAGAATTTAAGCTATCAACGACCCCTTTTGCATCAGACTCAAAACTATACTTTGATAAACCTTTATTTTTCAACCAAGAAAGAGAGAAAAAACCCATTATGTTATGATCTTTAAAAAATGTTGTGTCTGAATTCACCTTATACCAACCTTCTTGCAGTTTTTGCCACACCACGGATCCCATATGACCCTCGTTCTGATTAGGAATAACTTAACCATTCTAATTACTTCCATAAAGGTGGCAATTTAAGCTTCCATTGTCATTAGCCTGTCCAATTTCTAGAATTGGAGCCGAAGAAGCTATTATTTTATTAGCCTGCCCTGATTTGGGCCCACCCGACAATTTTTTTACTTTACAAGGCAATTTTAATCGACCTCACCTGGGATTTAGGGTTGACTAGGGTCGCTATTTTGGCCCAAATTAACAGCTGTTAGTCTGCTCAAATTCCCAACCCATTCGTCCAAATTGCCACCTCTAGCCTCCAATAGTCTAATTTGGAAAGCGACGAAAGATGGGTGAGTAGAAGGGGAAGTGGGGATTGTTGATGGTGCATGCAAATAAAAGAGTCATAAAGAGTGGGATAATATTCAAATCATGGTTGGTTTTGAAGGTGGAAATGAATATTAACAGTGATGGATGATTGGGGTCTCTCATAGCTTAACTAGAGGTCTTGGGTTTTAGCCTTGGGAATGCAACTATGTTATGTGGTAGAGTTTTACCACTCTTATTGTCCATCCCGGCTCGAATGAGGATTAGTCTGGGTGTGGTATGGTTTAAAGGTGTGACGCCCTAGAACCCGGGGTCCGGTTGATAACCTGTCAACCCGCGAATTTCCTATGGATTTCGGGTAACCCGATACCACACTGTTATGTCCCATTTATCGGGATCCATATTTTCCCAAAAATCGAGCAGAGTCTCCTTTGTTCGGGGAGTTCTACCCAATGTACAACCTGTATAACAATATATCCATGACCCATCCAAGGTCTCAAATGAATAGTAATTACCACATTGACCCATCACCCATATCCACACATAACCATATCACAATAGTTCAGTGGCAATTATTTGCAACACTCTTATACATAACATATATTAAAACTAGCTTGTTCCAATATAGTTTACAAAAATATTTATCAAAGCCACATCCTGGCTTCCTTCAAAATCATGGCTCAGCGAGCGCTGTCTCCTCGCACACTCCCCGTACTCCGCAGGCGGATCCCACGACGGGATGAGCAATGCCTAGTAGAGAATAATTTCTACAAGGCTACTCTCCACCTAAGTGCACATGCAATGTCATTTCACACATTCAAGTAAAAGCATACACATTCCTACTCAAATGTCTACATGTCATGGATGAGAATGTGACTCACCCTGTCCCATGTCCCAAGTCCTCACCGACCCCCTCACACATGCATATGCAAAGTGTGAAAACTATCATTTATGTTCCATTAGTTACCATTTTTCCAAAACAAAATCTTTTTGTTTTATAAATCAAAATCCATTGGACAATCTCCGATATCAACTTGTTTTTACTAAGTTCTATGTGTTTTTGTGGGTAGCGAATTTCCGGGGTCTCACTGCAGGCTTCGCAAGCCTTCCGACACTTTCGCCAACTTTCATCGCTGGATACATATGTCTAACCAAAAATATTGTTATACCTAACACACGTATTTTTCATTTCCTTTTTCTTTTATTCGACCGTGAGACTCATTTTGGACGTTGTCCCATTTTACCGAGCCCACCATCGAACACCAAACACAGTGTCGATCTCTACCATGCACTCACACCCATGTCATACGATGTTCAGGCATAAATGCAATGCAATGCTATTGCATGTTATATCATGTTACATGGATAATGAATGTTACATGGAAACACAATCCACACCACTTACCGGTGTCATGGACAATCACATCACCTGCATATGACTTCCATTAATCATTTCATTCACATTCAACATGTCATTCTATGATCAAGCAATGACACACACAAACAAGCCATGTAATGGCCATTTGCACATATAAATTCATCTCATGTCAACATGTTAGAGCACACACATTGACACCCAAACACGTCATTCTTAATCAAGCAATGACACTTGATCCTACACTGGCCAGGGCATAGAGATGCCCACAAAACATTCCAAACAAATAAGCCACTATAGACTATAGAATAGTTCAACTTTAATTAAAACTAGTCCCTAACAGTCCCAAAATTTGAATACAAACCATTAAATGCTCTAAGTTGGGTAGTCCTGAAAATGGATCATAACTCGAAGTTATAGAGGTCCGATTTGGGGTGATTCAAAGCCTAACATCAAGTTCTCAAATAGAGATACAATTTCCTTTAAATATATTAGTCCCAATTCTCACTTTTTCCCAACCCAAAATCAGTCCCAAAAATCTAGACAGTAGGTTCGGCCAAAACAGGGCAGCTTGTGGCAGTCCCGGAAAATGAACCATAACTTGGGTTATAGATGTCCAATTTGGATGATTCAAAAGCCTAACATCAAGTTCTTATATAGGGCTACAATTTCCTTGAAGGATACTAGTCTAAATTCTCCTTTTTCTAACCGAAAATCAAACCCAAAACTGACATCATATATGGTCAGTAGCAAGACTATTCCCATAACCCATTATTTTACAAACAAACCCATTGGGGCATTAAACCTCAACCAACAGCCTCTAGAAGGAAAATAAACCAAAGTACGGGCACCCTTATCTCTGGGGAAATAAGTAGAATAAACTCTGCTCTCGTGGACACTTCCTAAACCTAAAACCTTTGATTTCCGAACTCCTCGCTTAAATCCTTGGTGAAACCTTCTGGCTCAGTGACCCACGCGCGTAGCCTCGTCGTACAGAAACGAACTTTGGTCTCTCGACTCACGACCCCGACTAACTAACTCGTACATCGGAAGAGTAAAGATTTGGAAGCTCTCTCCTCTCCCTTTTCTCTCTCACAGTTTTTAGACCAGAAAAATCAGAAATGAGGCATGATATTTCATCCCCATACTCCTCCGTTCCCATGCCCTTTCACTTAATTTTAAGTGAGAGGTTCACGTCGCGCCTACGTGTCATTGGACTTGTCGCATCCTCCGTTGTCTCTAAAACAATTTATTTCGTCCAGACAAGCTCAATTTATTTAAACGAACTTTACTTAATTTATTCACTTTCGACGCTTTTTCTCAAAAATCTCGTTTTTGGTTCACGGACACCGATGTCCCGAAACTCATACAAACTGGGTCATTCCCAATTCTAACAAACGTTTGGATAATAAATTTTGCAGATCGAATCCAATGATGAAGTCCATTTTATCCAATATCTAAAATTTTTCAGCTTCTCCGAACTATTTTCGGGGCAATTTTAATGCTTTTACCATTTTTCCGGTTTTATAAAATGTGTCTTCCGTGTGCACGGCCTTCTCATAACACCTCACCTATCCCAAAAAAAAATTACTTAGACACAAGAAATATGATGATTATGTCTGTGGAAATTGTGTATGCATTATATAATTAATTAGTAGTGGAAAATTGAAATGTATGGAGATGGGAATAGAGGATAATAGTGGTTATATATATGGTTAATGATAGCTTTGACCTTCATTATCACAATAATTGTTTGAAAATGGTGCTCTTATAAGTTAAGGTTGCGATGCTACATTTGTTGATTTATGATTCGAATTTGATTTCGTATTTACGTCTGACCGAAGTCTTAATGTGACTTTGTGAAAAAAGTTAAGGTACAAGGATATGCCGCAGAAAGGTATGGCCGGGATCGCATCCCTATAGCCCACAACTGACCACAAGGCGGTATGGACCTTTCTACTGTAGTATTTTATCATTTCAACGTGTTATGATTTATTATGTATTTCACTCAGACTATGTAATACATCGTGATTCACAGCGTCTTTTCTTAATATGCCCGTGATTTTTTTTCAAAAGGTTTTCATGTAAAATCTTGATGTTTTTCCGTGTTTCTCACAGATTTTTTTTTTATTATTGTGACATTGATTTCCAACGATGTCTTATTTTCTTTCTCAACAAATATAAGGGGAAAAATAAATGAGGAAAAATATCAAAGAAAAGTGAAATAAACCATAATAGTATTAAAAGTCAATAAATTATATGTAATTTAACCAACCTTGTAAAGTCAAAAAATAGAGAATTTACACTGTCATTATTGAAAAAAATAGCAAAATGAATCTCTAATTATCAACTACTAGAATTTGAAAAAGTAAGTTTTATAACACATTTGAGTCATGAAACATGCTTTGATTCAAATGTTGTATAGAAAACTTAATCTTTTTGACTTTTTTTTTAAATGACAATTTTATTTTTATTTTTCATAATGTTTGTATAAGATATAAGGATAGCTTAGTTGGTTCCGCTTTAGGTTTGCTCTCCAATGATCACTCATTTCGAAACTTCATAGCTATTAGGTTTACTCTATCTTTAAGGTGCATGGCCTCATGGGATTAATTAAGGTGCATACACTAGCTAAACACCTACGATTATCAAAAATAATGTTAGCATAAGACATCGAGACCTGTGGATTAGGAAGGAACTCGTGTGGTAGCATATAGAAGTGCATGACCATGGGTAGGACCATAAGAGTCTTGGAGAGTCGATAACTGATGTGATTGTGTAGGCCACCACCCAATTTTTTCGAAATGCACAAAATAATAGCTCAATCCGCCCTAATTCGAGCGGGTGGAGCTAAAATTGCCTTATAAAGCTAAAAATTTGGGCATGTTGGGGGATTGGACCCAAATCAGCCTGTGCCAAATTCGACTGATTGTTTGCATTAATAAAATAGTAAATTTCAACCTAAATTTTAATTCTTGGGCAATGGCTAGCCCAATGGACTAACTCAAATTACTTGCTCTGGCCAGTCATGAATGATAAAATGGAGCCGGTATCCGTAGTCAAGACTCCAGCCCACATCGACTCAGCCAAATTCTCGACCTTGCTTTTTCAAAATAATAAAATACCAACCCAACTTTATCCTAATTTCAATCTAGTCCGCTTGAAATTGTCTTATAAAGCTAAAAATTTGGACGGACCAAGCCAAGCCCATATCGAACCAGGCCAAATTTGACCAATTTTTTTGCCAATAAAATAACAATCCGAACCTAATTCAAGCAGACCGGATTGAAATTGTCTTATAAAACTAAAAATTTGGCCCTACCGATCCAAATTTGACTCGATTTTTTTGAACCAATAAATTAGCAACCCGACCATAATTCCAGGTGGATTTGGCTCAAATTACCAACTCTATCCTAAAGTCACGAATTATTATAAAGCTAAAATTTGGACGGATCAAGTCAAACCCAAATCAGACCAGGCCAAATTTGACCCTTTTTTTTTGCCATTAAAATAACAATCTGAACCTAAATCAAGCGGGCTGGATTGAGATTGTCTTATAAAACTAAAAATTTGATTGTACCGATCCAAATTTGACTCGATTTTTTTGAACCAATAAATTAACAACCCGACCATAATTTCGAGTGGATTGGGCTCAAATTACTACTCTATCCTAAAGTCATGAATGATAAAGTGGGGGAGTGGAGGTGGGCCATAAATGGTAAGTAATGGAGGGTGGGGGAGATGTGGAAACACTTCCTCTTCTCTCTTCTCTCTTCTCTCTTCTCTCTCCTCTCTCCTCTCTCCCAACAAAAGTACAATCCCACGCGTTCGCTCCACGTGATTCCTTTGATTGAAAATGTTGGATTTTCCACCACTGGGGCAACCAACTCCTCCATCCCAAAATCCTGTAATCTTTTAGTTTTTGATTCTGTCTTCATGAGTTCATGTGTCTCCGCCTCTTTTCTCTCTCTCCCTGATCTCTCTCTCTCTCTATATAACAGTCTCCACCACCTCCTCCTTCTTATATACCCTCTTTCTCTCTCTCTCTAGCTAGGTTTCTCTCTCTTGATCACCATGAAGAGTTCTCCCTCTTCTCCATCTTCTTGGCTTTGGGTTTTCTTGCTTCTTCTTCTTCTTGGCCATGTCTTCTTGACTACCTCCGCCTCCGCCTCCGCCTCCGCCACCCAACTGGGCGAATTCTCCAACCCCACCACCACCCACCACCGCCACCACCACCGCCGCCACCGTTCTTGCGGTTCTGCGGTGGCAACAGAACGACCCCCGTCTTCTTTGTGCATTCAGATTCAAAGAATCAGGAGCCGTCGTCCCCATCTGCTTCCTCCGCCGCCGCCGTCAGATGAAATCGACCCAAGATACGGCGTGGAGAAGAGACTAGTGCCCTCAGGGCCCAACCCTCTCCACAACTGAATGAATCGTTTCTACTCTGCAGTACCCTTCATCTCAATTTGGCGTGTCTTCCATGGGAGTACCTCCATTTTCTTGGAAAATTCACAGGGAAGAAGAAGAAGAAGACGATTTCCAGCTTATTTTTTGAGATGGAGAATAATCGGCTAAACCCAATGAGTTTTTTTTTTTTCTTGTTTCTCGTTTTTTGATCTAATTACCTTCTACTATCACTGTTACTATTTCCACGCTTGTTTTTGGATTGAATTTTACCGCCACTGGAGGAAAAGAAAATGAAATCAGTCATGAGAAAATTTGAAGAAGAAGAAAAAGAAGAAGAAGCAGCAGAAACAAGCATGGAAATGGTGTACTAGACTTGTATTTTTGCTTTCTGGTTTTTTTTTTTTCTTTTTTTTTTTTAGGGGTAGGAGATCTCAGGAGAAGCCCATGAGTTTCATTAAATTTGGAGGTGTTTTGAAAATGGAATGTGAGGGCAGAGTTGTCTTTTCCCCCCCTCTCTTCATAATTACTACTTACAATAAATACTTTCATGTAAAGTTGGGTGATGTGTGTGTGTATGTATGACTATGAATATGATCCATATAAATGAATATTAATATTCTTCCCACCAATTGGGCTTCTTCTTTAATTATTGTGGGCCTTCATTTCTTTTATTTATTTTTAAGCAAAACATTTTAATTATAATATAGTAAACTATCAAACAAGACTCAAACCCGAGACCCTTATCTATATGCAATGTCTTTCTTTTATTATTCTCTTCTATATACATTTCAAGATTACTTATTCACCAAGAATATTCATTTCTTTTGCTTTCAATTAAGCCTCGCCCATGTAACCTCAACATTAAACAATAGGCGGCGCGCATACGTGTGGAGGGGTGCTCTGCTGTTCCAGTTGATGACAGATTTTAATTATAATATAAGAACTATCGCATGCGATTGAAATCCGAGACCCTCCTCCAAGGCGTAATGCCTTTCTTTTATTATTCTCTTCTATATATACATTTCAATATCCTTTCTATTTGATTTTGAATAATATTAATTTCTTTTGTTTTCAATTAAGTCTCGTGTCCATCAAGTCTAGCTCAATATAATAGAACCTCAACATTAAACAAGAGCAAGTAGGGCATATTTGGGGAGGGGTGTCGGTCGTTCCAAATGGATGACAGATTTTATAATATAGTAAACTATCGCACAAGGACTCCAACCTGCACTTCTCTTCCATATGCAATGCCTTTCTTTTATTATTATCTTCTATATATGCATTTTAATATCCTTTCTATTTGATTTTGAAGAATATTCATTTATTTTGTTTTCAATTAAGTCTCGTGCCCGTTAAGTCTAGCTTAAGTATTAAAACCTCAATATTAAACAACAAAGTAGTAGGGTATAATGTGGTGTGTGTCGTTGTTCCAGTTGATTTACGCATTTTTAATTATAATATAGTAAACTATCGCATAGGACTGAAACTCGAGACCCTCCTCCATATGCAATACATTTCTTTTATTATTCTCTTCTATATATACATTTTCATATCCTTTCTATTTGATTTTGAAGAATATTCATTTCTTTTGTTTTCAATTAAGTCTCGTGCCCATAGAACCTCAACATTAAACAACAGGCGGGCAAGGGCATATTGGGGAGGGGTGTCGGGTTGTTCTAGTGATGACAGATTTTAATTATAATATAGTAAATTATCGCATAGGACTGAAACCCGAGACCCTCCTCCATATTCAATGCCTTTCTTTTATTATTCTCTTTTATATATACATTTCAATATCCTTTCTATTTGATTTCGAAGAATATTCATTTCTTTTGTTTTCAATTAAGTCTCGTGCTCGTTAAGTCTAGCTCAAGTAATAAAACCTCAACATTAAACAGCAAGTCGACAGGGAGAGATATCGGGAGGGGTGTCGTTGTTCCCAAAGATGATAGATTTTAATTATATGAGAACCATCGCACCGGACTCAAACCCGAGACCCTCCTCCATATGCAATGCCTTTCTTTTATTATTCTCTTCTATATATACATTTCAATATCCTTTTTATTTGATTTTGAAGAATATTCATTTCTTTGCTACTCAAGCCTCACGCCATCAAGTCTAGCTCAAGTAATAGAACCTCAACATTAAACAACAGGCGGGTAGGGGCATATAGGGGAGGGGTGTCGGGTTGTTCTAGTGATGATAGATTCTATTATGTAAATTTTTTAGCTTTTTGCTGAAAGCTAAATTTAATTTGTTTATTTTATTTTTTTTTTTAAATTATGACTTATTACTGAAATTTCTAAATTCAGAAAAAGTCATTTTTCAAAACAGATAACACCACCATTACCCAACAAAAAGGATAATTTTGATTCATTAAATTAAGTTCATATTACATATTTGAACTCTGAAGTGTATTTTTTTGTTTTTTTTTCTTTTTGTTAGTATGTGATCCTCTAAATTTAGTGATTTTAATGTTGAGATAATAATTTAAATGAGTAATTAATTTCATCAAAACCATATCTTAATTATCAATTGGCAAAATATTTAAATATATATGATTTGATTATTTTATTATAAGTTAATTGGTGAGGGATTTAATTTCAATATTCTCTATGTTTAGGTAAATGAATCTATACCCAAGGGCATCATATATTATACAATATTTTTAAATACAATTTTATTTTTATATATGTATGGTTTTAATATACATTATATCATATAAAATTATAGAAATTAAATATATGGTACTAGTATAAAGAAAAAATAAAAGTCAATATAAATTACAACAACTATTCATTGATCATTATCGTAGCATGTTTTAAAATATATTAATTTTCTAATAAATATTTCAACAAATGAAAAACAAATAAATTTATGATTTTTTTCACAACAAATAAATTTATCATTTATTAATGTAATATTTCAATGAAATCTAAAAATAAAAATAATAAGAAACTTACAAAAAATTTATCTCTTTTTTTATTTTCATCTTTTTCACATTTTAGGGTTAATTTCTTTATATTCCCTCGAAACAATTTAAGATATTTATAAAAGTTTGGATGGTGGATGAAAGATAACTATAATTATGGAAATTTTTTTTTTAGTCATAATTATATATATATATATATATATATATATATATATATATATATATATATATATATATATATAGAATATATTTTGCATTAATTGTTAAAATTGCGATTAAGGCTCTATGTTTCTATTGTTAATTTGAATTAACAAAATTATTATTATTTTTTAATTTTTTGAAATGAATGTCCATCCATCAGGAAAAATAAGATTAATATAGATATTTCATTCCTTAATTAAGTTCACATTAAATATGCAAGGGCAAAATGGTACTTATAAGTGAACTTGAGTGGAATTCAAGATATAAATTGCTTTAAAATTTCAAAATATAATTTTAATTGCTATAAATGCTACAAAACAATAACAACTTTAATGAAGAATTAATTTAAATATCTATTTTATAATCCAGTTGATTTCCATAAATGATTTTATAAATTAAAATTAGCACTACATAGATAGAAACATCGATATCAAATCTTTAAAACTATGTAATATAAAACAACATTATCTAAGTAAATAATATAATAACCGCCTAAATCACAAATTTAGTAATACTACGACATAAAAAATACCTTTTAAAAATAATTATACAACATACTGATGATGAAAATAATCATATTTTGTTTGTCTGAATTACTTAAATAAAATATTATAATAAGATGATGAAAAATAAAACGTTATAACTTCAACTCAATATTAAATCAAAATCATATATATATAATCACTTTATTAATAAATAAATTGATAGAAATATGTGTAGAGATATGATTTTATGTGGAGAATGACAAAAGCCCTCCTCATTGTAGGGAGGATGATTCATGGCTCAAAAGTCTTTTTATTTATTATTTATTTATTTATTTTTGTCCACCATTGAAATGAATTATCTATGAATTAAATGAATTAAAAGTCATAATATAACATTTAATTTCATTAAAAAGTTGACATTACATATGACAAAGACCTTTGTTTTTTACAAAAACGACATGATAGTCAACTATGGCAATAGTCAAATTCAAAGGTAATTCGAGAGATAAATTACTATTAAAATTAAAATATGATAATTTTTTTTTTCTCCCTCCTTGGTACATAATTAAAAATTAAATGATTTTAGTTTATTTTTTTATTATGATAAATGCAAAAATAATAATAATAACTTTAATAAATGAATAATTGCATTGAAATCCTTTCTCTTACTCACACATTTATGAAATATTCAAAAGACTTTTTTTGTTGTTATAATTATGAATTTAAGTAATGTGATAACAATGATTATGAATTAAGTGATTTTAATGTTAGTTTAAATTATTATTAAAATCAAAAACCTTAATAAAATATTTTATTAGAAATTAATTAGGATAGGAGTAATAAAAACACAAGAACTTCTAGAAGATTCGTAATACATTAATTTCAAAATTGGGTTTTACTCACATTTAAATTGTATGGATCGTATTATAATTATTCTGTGGAATAAAATTAATACGATATTTGTTTAAATTTATTATTTTAATATTTATTTAGAAATTTTTATTTATTAAGTGAAAATCTTAATTATTAGAAAATAAAAAATAAAAAAAAGGAAAAGAAAAGAAAACCATCGACGAAGCGGTTTTCAACTGCTCCTTCCGCGTGCGCGTTCGCGTCGGCAGAGGCATAAGCAGAAGTGAAGTGAATCTCCATTGAAACCAGAGAGAGAGAGAGGAAGAGAGAGAGGAGAGAGAGGGTGGCGAATTGGATTCTACCATATGTGAGTGTTGATCTAACGGCGGAATGGCTTGTCGGTGTTCTTCGGTGGCTGTGAATCTGATTCTCCTTCTGGCGTTGTTTCTCGACCTCGGCCTCTGCAAAACCCTAAAGCGGGATGGTAAATTTCGGTTATCGAGCTCGGATCTGGTTTTTTTGGGGCTGGAATGGGGTTATATTTGATTCGGATGTGGGGTTTTGTGGTTGCAGTGAAGGCTTTGAATGAAATCAAGGCGTCTCTGGGATGGAGAGTGGTGTACGCGTGGGTTGGAGACGATCCCTGCGGCGACGGCGACCTACCGCCTTGGTCTGGTGTCACCTGCTCTACTCAGGGGGATTATAGAGTAGTTACTGAACTGTGAGCGTTCTCTCTTTCTTTTTCTTTTTGGTACGTTTATTATACTGATTTGGAAGTTTGTTCGTTGTTCTAACGGCCGTTTGCTGTTAGTTCATTTATGTACGTTTTTGTTGGCGTTTTCAAGTTGCTTTTTCTTGCGTTCGGGAAGGGATATTGAATTTTTTATGGCTAATTAAAGCTTGAAAAGTAGGAAATGTTGAATTAAATGTGATATTGTGAAGCGTTGGGAGTTTAATATTTGTGGATGTTGTGATGCAAAGGGTGATGAGGATAATTCAATGCAACGAATCTGTTTTGAATGAAGTTGTGGAGGTCAAATTGAAATTTAGAAACGGACTTTTGGAATTTGATTTTTCAATTACGTGTTGTATGCATATTGAAATATATTTGTGTGCTTGCAGGGAAGTTTATGCAGTGTCGATTGTTGGGCCTTTTCCTACTGCTGTGACTAATTTGTTGGATCTTACAAGGCTGTAAGTTTCTTTCTCCTTCTGATTAATATTTGATTTTTGGCAGTTTCTCTGTTGAAATTACATCCACTCTCCATGCATGAATGGATGTGCGGTTAATTTTGTTTCTGGCTGGTTTTCCAACAAAAAGTTGGGCATTTCTTGAGGACATGCATAAATGATCTTCTGCCTTTGACATCTGTTGTTTTGAGTTCAGAAGTCATTTTTGAATGATTTGAAGCTGTTTTCTGCTCTAGTTTTGTTTAATATCTGCTCACTGATGCTCGAGTTCGACTGTGTATTAAAATCCTAAGTTTGTGCGTTTATTATGATACTTCATTAATGTATTCTAGGATTGGAATGGTATTTCAGCACTATCAGTAGTTCTTGTAATCCGTTTCCTTCAATTGTCTGTAATCTGTATGACTGTGTTACATATGGCAGGGATCTCCATAATAACAAGTTGACTGGGCCTATTCCTCCACAAATTGGACGGCTGAAGCATCTTAGTATACTGTGAGGTTCTTAACTCCCTATCAGATTCATTTTTTTTTTATCAAAAAAAAAAACTTATGCTCATAGCACGTATTGTCTTGTTGTATGTTCTATATTCTATATTATTATTATTATTATCACTGTTCTGCCATGTCTAATCTGGATGAAGTAAACATGGAAATGCCACATGATTTAAAACATGCTATAAAATTGGCAGCCTTTATTTTACAACACAAACATTCTTGTATATGTCTATGTTTTGGTCATTATTCGAAATAGTTCATCTAGGAACTCCCAATGATTAGACTTGAAAATAGGCATGACAATACAATCATGGTGATAGTATTTTAGAATTGGGACAGGCATAACCATGGCTTCTCTGCTTGGTGTTATGGGCCATAGGGTAGATTCCTCTCTGTCTTTGCTTCTTTGTCTTAAATTACAGATGTCAAATCATAAATGAGATGTAACCATTACTTTGTTTTTTACAGTAAGAGTGGACTATATCGATCTTAACCTCCCAGATTTTTGAATGATGGTGAAGGAGGTTACATAAATTTTTAGATATTTGGGATTATTTCTCTTTCCTATTTATAGGATTTTCTTTTTCCTTTTAATTGGCTGTTGCATGACATTGTCCACTTTAAAGGAGCCTATTTGTAGAAGTGAGAAGAAACTAAGAAGTTACACATGGTGAGAATATGAGCAACTAGAAATTTATGGGATTTGTTATCCTAATATCAGCGTCTAGAAATTTGTGGAATTTGTTATCCTGATCTTAAGTACTACCCCAGGAATGTTGGTGCATACTTTGTGCACTTTATGCCTAGGGTGTGGTTTTCTTTTTGGGATGGTTTGTTTGGCTCTTCTTTCTCTTTGCCTCTTTTTTGTTGGTCTCTTTTGTATACATCTTGTATACTCTCTTTTTTGGTCAATATATTGCTCTTTATCAATCAAAAAAATCATTTTGGTAACAGTGGTGCTGATGATGCCCTTTTCTCAAAGAAAAATCAGTAGTCCTTGGTCATATCTGCGCTGAATGGAGAGATTAGAGGCTGGGCTGAATTACTTTGAAAAAAATTATAGGTATCCTGCAGGTTGCCTTTGGCATCAATATTCTCTTTCAATAAATGTATTGATGGAAATATATTGTACATCTTCGAGGTGGAAACAACTTTGATTGTTACAGTTCACTATTTTATGAACCTTTTCTGCTAATGGATGCCAGATTTTTTGCTTTTCTCACATGTAGCTAGACTTGGCTAATCTGTGTATCAGATTGCATCATTTTGGATGCCTAACATGTGTTTTTAGTATGGCATAATCCAAGTGATTGGTGATGTTGGTACTCTGGTCTTTGGAACTAAGAAATATTGATTTGTAGGCAAATTAATATAGGTCTATGAATATAAAATAGAGCCATGGTCAGAAGGATTTTTGGTTGTTAATGCAGCTAAAATTTGCTTACCATGTTTTGGGCTATGCAACTATTATTTGTTTCAGGATTACTGGAAGTTCTAATAGGTTGTTGGAACCCTGATTTCCTAAGAACTTTTTTCTGCTTCTGGAGCTTTTTAAGGAAGCACACTTCGAGCCACACCATTCATGCCTTTCTTTGTATTGTTCTCACTCTCTTTTCAGAAGCTTTACTTTTGGAAAATATTTTATAATCTTTATTTATATCTGCCCTTTAAAGATCATTGGAGGTTCATTTTGGCACTTTTGGTGCTCTTTGTATACTCCATGTACTTTGAGATGCTCTATTGGTATATTTTTATACTCGTGCATTTTTACCTGTCCAAAAAGAAAAAGAGAGAGATCATCAAAGGAAATGGAAATGGTTTTTTCAGATCAATTGACTGAGACCTGTACAATGTACGAACCAGTGATTACCAAATTATAAGCAATGTTTATGAATGTACTAAACATCAAGTGATCTTGTTATTACTCAGATCCTAACTACTTAATGGTTCCCTACTTCCTACATTTATCTACAAAGTCATGTTTTTTTAAATTGCTTCATAATGCTTTGTATATCCTCTAATGTTTGTTCACTAAGAATCACGTTTCCTACCTCTGGTTCTGATGCTTGGTTCCCATGCATGTTTCTTGTTCCTACAATATTCTTGAAGGAATGATCTTGTGTACTTTGAGGAATTATGGATGATATCCCAGTTATTGGAAAATAACATGCCCCCTTTAAGCTGCGACATTCTTACGACATGCCCCTTTTAACCTGGGACATTCTTACTTACAGGAAATATATAACACCAGTTTCATGTCTGAATGATTCTTCTTAGCAAGAATATACATACCATGTGAAATTCAACCTTGAAAGGCATTACAAGATTTAACTAGTTCAGCCCTAAATGATGCTATAAGGCTTGGTTAGTTGATTTTATTTGACAATAACTAAGTCTCTTTGTATCAGCGCATTCACATCCTGATATTAGAAGTTTTATGCCATGCAAACCTATTTATCATTATATCAGTGATCTTTTCTGTTCTTCCAAAAGTGCCTGTTGGATTAGGACTGGATATTGTTTTCTGTGAACACTTTTCCAAACCTGGAGCAAATTATTAAGCTTTTTGTTTATTCTTGCATATCTTTTTATTGTATTATGATCTTTCATCTTTTTTTTATCATATTGGGTTTCTTTCAGCAATTTGAGGTGGAATAAGTTACAAGATGTTATTCCTCCTGAAATAGGTGAATTGAAGAAACTAACACATCTGTGAGTAACTTCATTTTTCTGAAGATTGTTTTTGTTGGGAATTCTTGTTGTAATACGTATCCTTTTTTCAGTTTGAAGATTGTTAACTGATTCTTCTGCAGATATCTGAGCTTCAATAATTTCAAAGGGGAAATTCCCAGGGAGCTTGCAAATCTTCCTGAGCTTCGTTACCTCTATCTACACGAAAACCGTTTTGTTGGTCGCATTCCTCCAGAATTGGGCACTCTGCAAAATCTTCGTCACTTGTAATATTTCTTCTCCTCTTCACTTATCTTGTTCTGGAGAGTTTTTTTTGTTTTTTTTTTCCTCTTTCAATCTCAGGAGTAACGTAACACATTGTGGAATATCATTTGTAGATGTTGGCCACAATCATTTGGTGGGTACTATAAGGGAACTCATTCGCATTGAGGGATGCTTTCCTGCTCTTCGTAATCTGTAAGTTAATCCCGGTTTTGAAATCATAATTAATTCATTTATGTTAATCCCGGTTTATGTTTTGTAATCATAAACCGAGCACTTTAGTAATTTACTATTACTTTCTTTTTCTATGCAGCTATCTGAATAACAATTATTTTACTGGAGGAATTCCAGCACAACTTGCAAATTTGACGAACTTGGAAATCTTGTAAGTGTTCTTTATGTATGCTACTGTTTATTGAGGTGCTATTTCTCTTTCTGTATCTGAATTTTCCTTTCCTTTTTCCAGTTTGTAACATCGATTGTTCTGTTGAGTTACAGGTACCTATCCCACAACAAAATGTCTGGTGTGATACCATCTGGACTTGCTCATATCACTAGATTGACTTCCTTGTAAGTTCAGTTTTGTACAATTATATCCCTTATACGGTTGTGCTGTTTCATCCATACGTGAAGAAAAATATTCCATCTTTCAGTTATTGACATGCATCAAACTGGAAGTTTAAGCACACACTTCAATGGGACCTCAGTTAAATTTCATTGACTGACCATCTAACTAACTAATAGTATAAAGGAGAATTATGTTTATATGTATATAGGGGAAATAAAGAAGGATGTGTCCAAAGGTACACTCATCATTTCATATGTACTTTGGGGATTTAATTTTAGGAAGTATGCTCACAGATAATGAACTTCCCATATTAGCCCTTAAAATTTGACTCACGAGAATTATGATGGGTGTACCTTTGGACAGATCCTTCTTAAATTTATTCCCCCTCCATGCTTAGAAACATAATTCACCTTATATAAAAATGGCCCGCAAGGCTAGGGCATGTATTGGGCATTAAGCTGCCAACGGGATTACTACTGTTATAGTGATTTTAAACTGTGAGATAATTAGCAAGGGAGCTCTAACCTGACCCCTGAAAGACCTGGGAGCATAGCTACTTAGTTCCCTTTCATCCTAAAGTCGGTGAATTCTCCTTTGTATGTGTGTGTGTTTCTTGATCGGTTGTTTTCTTGCTGTTGTGGGAGCATTATTGGGAAATGGGAAGACTAGAACTCTGTCCATCAAAAACCTGGAGGAGTAAATTGGGTTTAATCTATGACGGCCCTCTCCATTATAAGTCTGATTTGTGTATTCTTTAGGGTTATTGGGTGGGTGGTAGGTATATTGTATTTGTACACCATTTTTTGTTCTTTCCTCGTTGAGCCCTTTTGTATATCCCGGGCTTAGCCCTTTATTAATATTGATCATCTTTCTCGCAAAAATAAAATAAAATCCTTATAAAATGAATTAAATGAAGGCATGATCATAGATAGAGAAGCAAGAGATTTTGTATTGGCTATTTGTTGATGCCTTGAGTATATATCCTTTGGCTTGGTCCTTTTTTTTAATATATTGATCGTCTTACGTATCATAAAAAAAATCCGGGCATGATCATAGATAGAGAAGAGATTTTGCATTACTGTTTGTTGATGCTTGAGTATATATCCTGGGGCTTGGTCTTTTTTTGTTAATATATTGATCGTCTAACGTATCATAAAAAAAATCTGGGCATGATCATAGATAGAGAAGAGATTTTGCATTACTATTTGCTACGATTGAGTATATATCCCTGGCTTGGTCCTTTTAATATATTGATCGCCTTACGTATCAATATAAAAATCCGGGCATGATCATAGATAGAGAGAAGAGATTTCAAGACATTTGTTGATGATTGAGTATATATCCTGGGGCTTGGTTCTTTTTTGTTAATATATTGATCGTCTTACGTATCATAAAAAAATCCGGGCATGATCATAGATAGAGAAGAGATTTTGCATTACTATTTGTTGATGCTTGAGTATATATCCTGGGGCTTGGTCCCTTTTTTTAATATATTGATCGTCTTACCGATCATAAAAAAATCCGGGCATGATCATAGATAGAGAAGAGATTTTGCATTATTGTTTGTTGATGCTTGAGTATATATCCTGGGGCTTGGTCCTTTTTTTTAATATATTGATCATCTTACGTATCATAAAAAAAATCCAGGCATGATCATAGATAGAGAAGAGATTTTGCATTACTATTTGTTGATGATTGAGTATATATCCTGGGCTTGGTCCTTTTTTTTAATATATTGATCGCTCCACGTATCATAAAAAAATCCGGGCATGATCATAGATAGAGAAGAGATTGCATTACTATTTGTTGATGATTGAGTATATATCCGGGCTTGGTCCCTTTTTTTAATATATTGATCGTCTTACCGATCATAAAAATCCGCATGATCATAGATAGAGAAGAGATTTTGCATTATTGTTTGCTATGCTTGAGTATATATCCCGGGCTTGGTCCTTTTTAATATATTGATCATCTTACGTATCATAAAAAAAAATCCAGGCATGATCATAGAGAGAAGAGATTTCTGCACTACTATTTGTTGATGCTGAGTATGTATCCTGGGGCTTGGTCCTTTTTTGTTAATATATTGATCGTCTTACATATCATAAAAAAAATCCGGGCATGATCATAGATAGAGAAGAGATTTTGCATTACTATTTGTTGATGCTTGAGTATATATCCTGGGGCTTGGTCCTTGTTAATATATTGATCGTCCTACGTATCATAAAAATCCAGGCATGATGATAGATAGAGAAGAGAATTCGCATTACTATTTGTTGATGCTTGAGTATATATCCTGGGGCTTGGTCCTTTTTGGTTAATATATTGATCATCTTACGTATCATAAAAAAAATCTGGGCATGATCATAGATAGAGAAGAGATTTTGCATTACTATTTGTTGATGATTGAGTATATATCCTGGGGCTTGGTCCCTTTTTTTAATATATTGATCGTCTTACCGATCATAAAAAAATCCGGGCATGATCATAGATAGAGAAGAGATTTTGCATTATTGTTTGTTGATGCTTGAGTATATATCCTGGGGCTTGGTCCTTTTTTTTAATATATTGATCATCTTACGTATCATAAAAAAAATCCAGGCATGATCATAGATAGAGAAGAGATTTTGCATTACTATTTGTTGATGCTTGAGTATGTATCCTGGGGCTTGGTCCTTTTTTGTTAATATATTGATCGTCTTACATATCATAAAAAAAATCCGGGCATGATCATAGATAGAGAAGAGATTTTGCATTACTATTTGTTGATGCTTGAGTATATATCCTGGGGCTTGGTCCTTTTTTGTTAATATATTGATCGTCTTACGTATCATAAAAAAAATCCAGGCATGATGATAGATAGAGAAGAGAATTCGTGATTACTATTTGTTGATGCTTGAGTATATATCCTGGGCTTGGTCCTTTGGTTAATATAATATCATCTTACGATCATAAAAAATCTGGGCATGATCATAGATAGAGAAGAGATTTTGCATTACTATTTGTTGATGCTTGAGTACATATCCTGGGGCTTGGTCCTTTTTTTAATATATTGATCTTCTTACGTATCATAAAAAAAATCCGGGCATGATCATAGATAGAGAAGAGATTTTGCATACTATTTGCTGATCTTTATATATATCTGGGGGCTTGGTCCTTGTTAATATATTAATCAAGCCTTACGATCATAAAAATCCGCATGATCATAGATAGAGAAGAGATTTTGCATTACTAGTTGTTGATGCTAGAGTATATGTCCGGAGGCTTGGTCCTTTTTTGTTAATATATTGATCATTCTACGTATAAAAAAATCCTTAGTAAATGAATGAAACGAAGGCATGATCATTGATAGAGATGGGATTTTGCATTACTAATTGTTGATGCCTTGAGCATATATCTAAGGCCAATCTTCATTGTATTTCAGGTTCTTGGATCACAACCAATTTTCAGGGAGAATCCCTGATGCCTTCTACAAGCACCCGTTTCTGAAAGAAATGTGAGTGAACTTCAATATATATATATATATATATATATATATATCAATCTAATACGTTTGTGAAAAAAATGACCAAACTAGTATATCTTCATCCAAACCGGTCGGCGATCATATTTTAAGCTTAGTTAAAATTAGTCACGAACTATTGGCTTTTAAGCACTAGTTTTGAGTAAGGTTTTAAAACGTATTAGATTGGTACTTTTAAAAAAAAAAATGCATTATTTTGTGACAAAACTCCCGATCTTGGCAACTTTCGGTTTCTGAAACTCTCTATTAGATGAACTAATGATTGAATCAATGCTTATTACAGGTACATTGAAGGAAATTCATTCCGGCCAGGTGTGAAACCCATAGGTGTACACAAAGTCCTGGAAGTTTCTGATACGGATTTCCTCTTCTAGTGAGCACATCATCAACATATTTTTTATTTAATTAATGTTGTATCTTTATCTGCACAAACATATGTTCAATCGATTCTCTGAATAAAAAGAGAAATTTAGCTTCTTTTTCCCTGTAATTAATTATTGCGCAGATAATGTGGTGTCCCACATATAGAAGGTTAAGGTCCATATATATAAGACTTTTCTTGAGGGTGTAGACGAAGCAAAACTAAGACAGGTTGGTGCATCATTGTAGTCCTGAATCGGACAATATCAAGTGAAAAATTGGGTCGTTACAACTGATATCAGAGCTTGATCTCTAGTCGGAATGTGTCAATGAGGACGTTGGGTCCTTTAGGAGGGTGGATTGTGGTGTCTTATATCGCTTAGAGAGAGTAAGGTTAAGGTCTATATAAAACTTTAATTCAACATTATCGAGGTTTTTTTTTAAGGGTGTAGGCTTAACAGAGAAGTAAAACCAGAATTGATTGATGAGTAGTCGTATGACTGTCAGAAACTCGAATCTTGGCACAAACCGTAATGGACTAATGAGAAGCCGTTTGTGCATCATTGCAGCCCTGAATACTCCTCGCCCTCAAATTAATTAATACCTAGTTTTGTGTCGCCTTTAGAGATTGAAATATCAAGATTCATTGTGTTTTACTACTATTTTTGTTAAACCCTCCTCTCTCTATCATCACATACCCAAAGGGATAACTTGGTTGTCATGCTTGGATATATAATGTCTCGTCAAAAAGTTATAAGCAAGAGATGAGCTTGTAAAGGCTATTCGATGTGTGCAGGATAGTAAGAGTTTTAGGGATTGAGAGTTTTAGGAAGTTTTTTCTCATCATTGTAAGCATTCTAGGGTTTTGTGATTTTATTTTTTCATCATTGTGAGCATCTTAAGGTTTTGTGATTTTTCATAGTTGTTGAAATACATTGATACTCGAATCTTGTACACAGGTTTTTAGAATAGTGAAAATATTTTCTCTTATCACTTTTTTCCCTCAAGATCTAGAATATTTATAGGGATACTTCTAAAAACTTAGTAGTATGAATCCCATGGGAAGTTTTATGATTCTTATGGCTACAATATATATATAGGTATTTATGTGTGTATATATATATATATATATATATATATATATATATATATATATATATATATATATATGAGAAGTTTTGACAAAAGGTATACCCCAAGCTATATATTCTTAGTGTTCCTTTTTATAATATTCTATAAGGTATGAAAATTGAGATTGATATGAAAATGAGAGATTTGAAATATCTATGTTAGAAATAATTTTTTGAATATTATCTTTTATAATTAGTTTGTAATTAGAAGCGTCATATAATTCATAATCTAAATTTTTGGTAATCATTCGGGAAGTTCAACGACGAATCTGTCAAAAAAGGGAATATTTGTAGGGCTAGGGAGAACTTGCATTCAAAATTGGTTCATTTTGAAAATATACATGGAGAAGGATGAGATGTTGGGATGGGTAGATTCCTTCGAGTTTTAGACATAAATAATTTTTTTGAAAAAAAAAATTTAATGAATTTGGAAACCGAATTAAAGACGAAAAGTAAATACAATATCACATGACAAAGAATTGAAATTCATAAATGTCACCGTCCACGGCCAACCGCTGTACTGCTTTTAATATAATGCTTCAATATTTAAGCTCCACTGAGTCACGCTGGCGACACAACGGTAATTGGGCTTTGTCAAATGCCGCTAATTACCGTTGTCCATGACAACGGTTTTTGGCAGTTTTAAGTTCAATTCATTGTCCAATTGTCCATAATAACGGCATTATGTACTATTTTGACAATTAATTTGGTTTTCAAACTAATTTAATCATATTTTTTTTCAAAAAAATTATTTTCGTCTAAAACTCAATTCATTCATCAAATGACCATTCAAGAGGTTTACTCCTAATGCGAAATTCAATTGTCTTTGTAATTTTGTGCAAATGCATTTAAGATGCATGAGGCTATTTTTCTTCCAAATTGACCAACTTGTCTAGGGTTTCTAAAAATCAATTGGTAGACTAACCCATAATCCAAGACAAGCAGATTGCTTTTTCTACTTAATAATCGAATATAGTCCTTTAACTTAATATCGAACAAGTACTTAATAATACAAGATAAGTCGCTTGCTTTAACACTGATATGTAGCAGGTAATGATAACCCGCGATTATTTCGTGCCCCGTCCCACCCCACTCTTAATGGAACGGGTTTGGTTTAACTATAATGGGGTTTTGGTTTATTTTCTTAAATCCAAGACGAGTTTAGTGCGGGTTCCTACCGTGATTATATTTTAAAAATATTTTTTTTATTATTTTATTTTATACTTTAATATAAATAATAATAATTATTATTAGAATGTTTTTAATAAATAATTTATAAAAATTCATAATATTTTTATTTTTTATGAAATACATTAATTTTAATAAAAAAAAAGGCAAATATAAAAATAAAATAAAAATAAAAACAAAAATCAAAAGAAACTAGGGCGGTTTAAGAATTTTCCTATTCCATTTTAACTAATTTTTTTTAAACGAGACGCTTTTGTGAATTGAAAAATAAATGAGTCGGTCGAGATGAACACCGGCCCCAACCCCTCCCATCATTATCCCTAAGAAATGGCACAAGCAAATCTTCTCCTCGGTTTCTGGGACAATGATAAAGTTTTTCTTATTTTTGTCAAAAATGACTTTTTCTGAATAAAAAAAAGCTAAATATTTTCACTTTTTCTATTCATAACTTTTTTAATAAATTTGAGCAATAAATCATGAAAATTTTAAAAAACAAACAGTTTAAACTGAAAGTTATTCAGCTTTCAATATTAAGTAAAAAAACAAACAACCCCTAAAGATTAAAACAATTGATTCATTATTGAAATTAATTATCAGTGGATTATAACTTTCTAGGTCAATAGTAACCCGACAAATACTATCATTAAAAATTCTTGTTTAGCTTGTTCTGTAGCTCAGGTCTTTTGACTAGTATATTGTCCAATGTTAGAGGGAAGGTTAAAAATCTTTTGTTCAAAAAATGAAAACCTTTTTTTTTTTTTTTTTAATTCTGATATTCTTTTGAAAGTTTAGAAATTTCTCTTTTATATATATATATATATATATATATATATATATATATATATATATATATATATATATATATATATATATATATATTTTATTGATTCCTTGTCAAGAAAAGTTTCAAGATCTGTTTAAAATACTTAGAGGGTTAGATAAAATTTCTAATTTATTATTTATCTATTTAAAATAATAGGATATGACATTTAAACTTACTAATTTTAGATAAAGTTATAAACTCTATAACTTTATCTAAAATCTTATAATTATTGATCGGTTAAATGAATCTTTATCTTTATAGTTAGGAGATAACATAAAGAAAAATATATAATATTTATTAAATTTTTTGTTTTTACTCCTTGTTTATTTTGAAAAGTATATAACAAAGACAAAATTAATTGTTGAGCAAAATTTTATGGATAATTAAATTGCTTTGGTTGAGAATGGTAGATTCTAAGTTTTTGTACATATACCTATTAATTTTAAGTTTTTAATTATTAAATATTGGAACCAAAGGTTTTGGTTGAAAATAGATTAGTATGGTTAAGTTGAATTCCACCTATTTTGTATAGAAAGTAAATCTTTGAATATATTTTATAATTTTTATGGGATGAATTTGAATACACTTTGTTTTGTCCTTTTTTTATTTTTATTTAATTCTTCTTAGTGTTCAAATAAAGAAATTCTTACTACAAATTCTTTTTATTTAAATATTTGTTCTTGTTATAATTGTTAATAATTTTTCATACATATTAATTCAATGTTTTGTTTATTAGTTGTTTTCCAATACAATTAATTGTACTTGTTTTAAAACGTTTAAAGGTTTTGAATTTCAAACAATTAATTATTTTCTCATACAGTTATCTCCTTTTACTTTTTAATGTCACCCTTCAAAAGAAAGTTAATTATAATAATAATATATTATTATTATTATTATTATTATTATTATTTTATATCTATTGATTTTCAGAAGGTGACAATTAATTAGTATTATACATGAAGAAGTTATATTTCTACCCTTTTAAAAAGAAATTCTAATTGTTGGTTATAATAATAAATACAATAATATTATTATTATTTATTTATTTGTATTATTAATATTATTACATAGTATTAATAATAATATTATTATTAGAAGAATTTTTATGTTCATCATAAAAAAAATCAATACGTTTGATTGTTACAATTTAACTTTTCATTTTTAGAATTAGATGATGATATTTTTAAAAGCTAAAATTAGTGGAAAACACAATAATAATTGTTTCAAAATAATAATAATAATAATTTTCTTTTCCAAAATAGAAGGTGGGAATACTCTCCCAAATGAACTGAAGACATGATATTAATTTTTGTGCTAATTATTTTAAAAACTAGCTATTTCACACTAATTTTAGGGGTCAATTTCGATTTTCATTTTCATGTTCAATACACAAAAATATTAATCATAGTGGAAAACTGAAAGACTTTGATGTTATCGTGTTTTCAGCAAGGATAAAAATATCGGTTTCAAAATATATATGAAAGGTATATCAGTGGATATTTTTACATAAATTTCGATAATTAAAAATTATTCAAATTTTAAAGATATATTTAATTTACATATCAAAATTATTTTGAAAGCTTTTTGCACCCAAATTGAAATTTTGCTTGATCCAATAATAAGTTATACATAAAGCCCAAGTCAATGAATAAAGTCCAGATAGAAAGGGGTTAAGATCTATTTGTACAAACCCATAGAAAAAGTCCATGGGTATTTTTGAAATTTTTTAAATTTTTTGGAAGTCAAACCAAACTTTATAGGAAGTGGCAGAGAGGTAGGGCAGTTATTTGCAGTCATGGAATTTCCTTGAGGAACAAGACTTTACAATGGAAACATTGATAAAATTATTGAGGAACAAGAATCTCTAAAGGAGACGTGGATAATTTTTTGAGGAATAAACTTCCTTTATGGAAGACATGTGTAGTATCTTCAGGAAGTGGAGAGAGTGTAGGAAATTGAAACTTGGACAGCAAGTGAAGACGTTTATAAAAGGAGCAGAGAATAGACCAACAAGGGAGCAATCAATCAATCAACAAATCAACCGATTCAATGTCAATTTACTTCAGCAAATCCTATATTTTCAATCAACTTTTATCAGTTTCAGAATTCTATTTCCTAGTTTTAGCCAAGTTTCAGTCAAATTTTCAGCATAATGTTATTTCATTAATTCATAGTGAAATCCAATATTTTTTCTAGCAATTCCAACATTATATTTCCAAGTTCTATTCAAGTTTTTGTCAAATTTTCAGCACAATATTATTTTTATAGTGAAATTCAATATTTAGTTAAGCGATTCCAGCGCTTTATTTCCAAGTTTCATTCAAGTCTATCAATTTTCCAGCACCGTGTTATTTCATTAATTCATAAGGGAATCTAATATTTTTCTTCAGCATTTAATTCCTGTAATATTTTCATTCGTACGTCATTTTCTACTGATAATAGTGGATCCGCTGCGAAACTTATAGCCTTATATGGGCTGACAAGTTCGATCTACGTAGATATTTCACGGAATACTTTAATTTCTGCACGCTCCACATCGCTTCAGATTTTGTATATTCGCAAAGGAATTAAAATCACCAAAACAAAAGTATATGGAATGATACCAATTAGCTTTTGAATTTTTTTTTGTTATATTTATTCATTAAAAAATAAAATTATTTATATTTCAAAACTTTTGAGGAATAAAATTTTATATTAAAAATTGAATGTAAATTTTTTATTTTTTATTTTACACTAATATATTATGACATTTTTTTTTCATAATTTTATTTATATTTTATAATATTCTAAAATTTTACTCTAAATGTTCATCGTGCCTAACTCAAGTAGCATTGCCTATCGCAAAACGCACAGCGCATAGCGAGGGATCTCATGTTTGAGCCCCAGTGGCCCACATAGTAACAGCGCTACCAGTGCCACCAGCATCTCTGGCACCGACAACTCAGTCTCTAGACAGTCTTCCACTTTTTTTTTTTTCAATTTTATTTCTTATTTTTCTGTTTGAAATTTTGTTTAAAATTTATGTTTGAACCTAGGTTTCCACAATTTCTTTTTAAAATTTTGTTGTCCTTGACACGTCGAACAATATCGTCGATATCACCTCCAAATCGATATGTCACTAATATATCAAAGATAACGATTTTTTTATTAAACGATAATCAGTGCTGTGTCGAATCGAAGGCGACCAACATATGATAGATATATCATCGACATATCTTGATTTTTTAATCCTTGTTATTAGTTCAATAATATCTTAATATTAAATTGTTTTGAAATAGATAACCTATTAAATTATTAAAAACTTAGCTAAGTTGCTTTTTTTGACGAATACAGTTTCCAAATAGCTTTCAAAAGATAGTTCTGCTTGCTTTTTTTTAAATTTTCATGAACTTATCACGAAATTTTTAAAAAAAAATTCGAATAAAAAGTCAAAATATCTTTTCTCTATTCGTAAAAGTCATTTTCATAAAAATAAAGAAAAACTCAATCACCCAACAAAGGGGGCTAGTAAAACTAAAGAATATACACTACCAGTACGATTAACGAGGCCGTGGACGACTGGCCCGACCCGGCCGCGATTTTTCACCTCAAACTGGTCTCATTTAAAAATTAAACAGCATTGGTATTTAAAATTCTCAAACTCGCCCTGTTTACATTTTATTTTTGTTTTTATTTTTACTAATTTTTTTATATTTCGTTTCATTTTTATTATATTAAAATTAATATTTTCATAAAAAATAAAAATATTACTTAATTTTTATAAATTATTTATTAAAACATTATAATAATAATAATTATTTATATTAAAAGATAAAAATAAAATAATAAAAAATTATTTTTAAAATATAATCGGGGTGAGGCTTATTATTATTATTTTGATATATTGCCTATATCGCTTCATTCAGTCCGTTTCGCTCGAAATAATTTATTTATTTTCACTCACTTTATTTTAAAACGAATTTAAATTCAAGTCATTTCGACTTTCGAGATTTCGAAAATTTCACAACGGAATTACCAAGAACTTATCACCCAAAAAATATGAAAAATTTCCTCTTGTCTCATAATTCGACGAAACTATTTTCAGTCATTAGATTTCGCTTAGACTATTTAATCACAGCAAACCGCTTTCGGCCATCCCATCTGGGATAATTTTCGTAATTTCCTTAACTCTTATGACAATCTCTATTATTTTTATTAACATTTAATCATTTTAAAATTTCTAATTTTCTCGGGTTTTACAGAGAGTAACAATACCCGAACCCGTCTCAATTTATAAAATAAACCCAAACCCGTTAAACCTCGATTAAAATTAAATTAAACATGCTATTAAGAGCCGGCGCGTAATTTTAACCCAAAATAATCCGTCCTTACCGCCATCCCTACTACCACTTAATATTAAAAATAACAATCCAATACTTAATACTATTAAGTACTATTCCGTATTAAGATAAAAAAAAGTCATATTCAGTATTAAGTAAAAAAAACAAACACCACCTTAGAGTTTAGATTCAAAATGATCCTTTTATATAAAAAAAAATTAATTATAGGCAAACTTTTGAAACTTTTTATCAAAATGACCCCCTTTATGCAATGGAAAAGAGATGCTTAGATTTTATAATTTAATTTAGATAACTGCGGCTTCATTTTTAAACTATAACTTCAATTATTAACTTCAGCTTTAGTTCAAAAAAATAAAATTATAGTTTTTAATTGCGACTTTGGTTTAAAAATGAAACTACGGTTTCTAATTGCAACTTTAATTAAAAAATGAAGCCACAATAATTAACTATGGCTTCTAACTTATATTAAAATTTTTTTAAAAATTGAACATATTTCCTACATGACACTAAAAAATTAGATTGAATGGTAGTTTTAAAAGTGGCATAGAATCAATATATTTTTGAATAAAAAAGTAATTTTGATACTACTTCTTGTTATAACTAGAGCTAGCAATTCGGGTAGGTGATCGAGATCGAGTCAGATCAAATTTGGTTTAATTTTTTTGAACCGATAAAATATTGGCCAGTTCCTAATTCCAAGTGGACCAAAGTGAAATTGCCTTATAAAACTAAAAAATTGGTTGATCTGGTTAAATTTGACCTGATTTTTTCGAGCCAATAAAATAGTAGTTATGCTCAACCCACCAATAGAAACCCAACACGGCCATAATTTTTTGTGGCTTGGGCTCAAATTGCGAGCTCTAGTTATGATAACGTTTTTAACCAAAACGTTTTATTTAGTAATGTTTCTATTGTAAACGTTTTTTTAGGAATTTGAAAAAGTGATTTTCTTAGTTTTTTATTGCATGACACGTAGGTATAAAAACACTTTTAAAATTATAAAATGACATTTAAAATTTAATTACAAAATAAGATATCATAGAAATAAAAAAATTATTACAAAAAGTATATAAAAACTTATATTAATAAAACCTAAATAACTATTTTTATGATAATAAAAATGTAAATGTTATAAAAATCGAATTAATGAATAAAACATATATAAATATATTTGTATTAACAAAAAAATAAAAATAACTATTTTTTTAAGATTATAATTTTTTTTAAATATTTACAAATATTTAAATAATAAATGAATATACATTAAACATTTGTATTAATATAACACTAAAATAATTATTTGTATAATTATAAAGAAAATTTACAAAGATATTTGAATTTATGAATAAATGTATGTACATATTTGTATTAATAAAAACTTAAAATAATTATTTTTATGATTATATAAAATTTAAAAATGATTTGAATTTTTTGAATTTTTTCAAAGTATATCATATTATTTAAAAATGTAAAAAAAAAAAAAAAAAAAAAAAAAAAAACATTTCATTTTGTCAGTTCCTTCTCCTCCCTCTCTCCGCAAGATCTCGCTATCTCCCCTAGGGCAAAAGCACATTTCTTATGGCTGGTCAATCTGACCTTCATCTTTCCCTCTTTTCTTTCCAGGAGGTATCTCTTCTTCCTCTCCTTTTCTCTACCAGTACGAGTCTCTATGTATTTTGGATTTTACAGTTTCGATTTTGGTCCATTTCTGTATATTTTTAATTGGAGAAGGAGGATTTTGATTTATATTTGATGCAAGCAGACCTATTTATGCATTTTCTGATTATCTATTTATTTTTGGTCATCTGTCTGTAAACATATGATCTGATTTCTATTCATTTGGGTTTTTCTAGTTCATGTTTTGGTTAATTTCTTTGGATTTACGTCTTGGGATGTTGTAATTCGGTTTATTAGGTGGAATTTCTTGCCGAAGATGAAATGGTGGAGATTGTTCCCAACATGAGAATGTATCCCCTGCATTTGATCTGTGTATGTGTTTGTTCTGTCTCTCTAATCTCCATACACATGCCTAAGTGTGGAATTGTGTTTAAATCAGATGAATTTCTCTTTGGTTCACTAACAGGGGGATTTTGGGCCTTTCAGGCCGCAAATAGCTACTCAAGTTCCCTTGTGGCTTGCAGTGGCTTTGAAGATTCGAGGGAAATGCACTATCCGCTCCCCTGAATGGATGTCAGTGGGTGAGTAATACTTAGGGAAATGTTCTTATTCCAAATTGCTTCCCAAAATTGGCTTCTTTGTGAATTCCTAGGCATGCAATGAAATTCATTTTGCAGAAGTGGGCATTTATTATATTTTGCTGTTAGAGCTTAGAACTGGAGTTACCTGTTTGTACTTTCAAATGAAAAGGTACAGAAAGTAACTAAGAACAATTGCAATTTAAATTTGACCAAAGACTTATTATATGCATTATCCCTAATTGACTTCAATGATTTAAGTTGGATGAAACTAGCGACATTCGGGGTATTTTGCTCAACATTTAATAGAATTCTGTAAGTTAGATGTCTTTATTATAACTTTTCCCCTTTATGCATGGTTTAATCAAGGGTAATTGTTTGCTGAAACAATAGGCAGATGTATTTGCATCTGCACTATAGAATCTTTTTTTTGATAGGCAAGAGAGAAGAACTATTCATTGAGCAAAAACCGTATATAAAGAGTATACAAGGGGGCCCAATAGGCCAAAAGAAAATGGGAACAAAAGAGAAGAGAGCCAAATTGTCCCCTTCAAAAAGAGAAAACCTAGGTGAAGCCGTAAATTCTATACAAAAACACCCTAACAAAGGAGTGGTCCACATTCCGGGTATATCTAGCTTGGGAGAACAAAGACCGAATAACATGAAGCTTTACTTTGTGAATAGAGAAAGAGGTATCTTTGAAGACAACTCTATTTCTTTTCTTCCATATAGCCCAAAGGAGAAACAAGGGGGCTGCCCTCCAATTTTTTTTTGCATTTTTCCTTACTAGGAAATGCATCTAGCTTTGGAGGAGATCTCTAATCAAGAGAGGGCACACCCAGCTCACCCCAAAGGCAGGGAGAAGATTAGTCCACTGCCCCCAAATTAGAGGCCTGTGGGTGACAATATGTTCCAGCTCTTATTCCTCCTTTCCACATAAAGGGCACTTGCTTATTAGGTGAAACCCTCTTTTCTTCAGTTGAGTAGTGGTGAGGACCTTTCCCCACCAAGCCTTCCAAGCGAAAAAGCCAACTTTAGAGGGGGTGTAATGGTACCAAAGGATTTTTACTGGCGCAGACCAGTGGGATTCACCTTCCAAAAAGTTGAAATAGGCCTTAACAGTGAGCCTTAACAGTGAAGCAACCTGAGCTATCCCCTTTCCATATCATTTTATCTTTCAGCTGAGGGGATATGGAGCTTCTGTTTAGAACTCTAATAAATACATGGATATTCTCCAACTCCCAGTCATTGAAGGCCTAATGAAGCTAGGATTCCAGGTTCCCACGCCTTCATCCCCAACCCACAACTCATTAGCCATTGCCCCCTTTTGAGTCATCAATTCCATACAAGGTGGGGAAAGCTTCACTCTGAGGAGAGTTGCCACACCAGAAGTCTTCCCAGAATCTTATCTTCCTGCCATCACCTACCTCAAACACATAACCCTGCTTCAGTTTTAAGGCTTCAAAAGCTATGGCTTTCCTAAGGGCTAACCCATAATTGCCTCTAGGCAAGTGGGTGAACCATCCCCCTTCATCCATCCCATATTTAATACTAATGAGAGTCCTCTAGGCTGCCCTTTATGATGTAGGAGCTTCTACAACAAACATTAGGAATTCGATCTTCATTATGGAAAATTCGTATTTGGGAGGTTGTGAAATCTTGGAGACACCAAATCTATTTCTAAATCCAAGTATTGTGAGCCTTATTACTATTTTGATTTGGAGTTGTTTTATTATAGAAAGATTTGTTCTCCAAGTCCAAGTAGTAGTTTCTTTATTTAATTTAGAAAGTTTGTTTTCCTAGTCAAAGTAAGATTTGTTATTTCCTTTTACAAAGATTTTCTTTTTAGGAGTTGCTTTATTTCAATTAGAAAGTTTTGTTTTCCAAGTCAAAGCAAGAGTTTCTTTTTTTGATTTAGAAAGTATGGGGCCTATATAGACCCCTCCTAATGTAGTCTTTTCATATTCAGTTCAAGTTTAATAATATTTTCGGATTTATTTTTTTAAGAGTTCTTTCTTGTTCTCTTATCTCTTGGGTGGATTCCCTTGAGTGACGAGTTCATTGCTTTTTATCCCTAGGTGAATTCCTTGCGGCGGGCACTACTTTGTTCTCTAATCTCTTGGGCGTGATTCCTGAGCTATGAATTCGTGCTTCTATCTCTTGGTGAATTCCTTGAGTGGTGAAGTAAGTACCTATCCCTCTATAATCTCTACTCATCTCATCATCTTCTTGTTCACCTTTCCATAACCAATTCTCCAACCACAACCCAAAACTTTCCATTTCCATACTTCAAAACCTTTTCCAAATACTTTGTTTCTCTTTAGAAACCATAAAAACCATCATCCCTAACCTTAAAGAAACCCTAAAATCATGCATAGCCCTAGCCTACCTTAGAAAAATCTGAAAACCACAAACTAGCTCAAAACAAAGCTTTTTTGCATCAAACCAAACCCGAACCTTTTCAAACCTAAAATCCTTCATTCTAAACCTTAATCCCTTCATAAATAAACCTCAAAAAAGCCCTATACCCTTTGAAACCAGACATGCCCCTTACCTTTTAAAGTTACATCCTATACCCTTAAACTACCACAAACCCATCCCTAACTTACCCAAACCGTCGATTATCCATCACTTGCCTCGTCTCATCACTTTCCTTTGTTGCAAACCTCCAACCACTTCCCAACAACGCGATTCAATAGGTCAAGGTTTCTTATGCCTGTCCCACCTTTATCCTTACTTTGCTCACATTCTTCCAATTTATCGTAAAGACTTCCAAAATAAAATTCTCTTCCAATCACCCTTCCTTTCACACTTTAGGTAGCCCGAAGAGGATATGAGGTAGATAGATTTGATATCAGATTGTATGATCATACTCCCAGAATCTCGGAGAAGGGGTGCCTCTCAAAGGGTCGCAAAGTGACTAAGCCTGTGTGACTGCTTACCAAAAACAGTCGTGAAGACCATGTATGGGGTTGACGCCGCCCAGTGCCTAAGGTCAAGGAAGTTGGTGACCCGATGACAAGGGGAGCCAAGTGGACCAGAGTCTCCTGTACGACGACTATAACTGGCACTGGTCCTACAGTAAAATTCTCGTTTCGTGTTCACTGCGACAAAAGGCGAACGATCCGGCTGAGGCTCCTGATATAGACATTTCGTGGAAGATGCGACTACTTGCACTCTGGACGTAAAGACCTCAGGAAGCTTCACTGCTCCTGGGAGGATCAGCTTGGGCCTTTCCGTGCGTTTTGTGGAGGCAAAGAAGGCCCCTCCGGGTGGGCCTTGCCATCGCGTGAGAGATACCACTTCTTGAAGAGCTAGAATTTAACCAGGTCGTGACCTACAATTCAAGGGACAGTCTTAGGTAGACAGTTTCTATGGCACTTTGCTTCTAGGGATGAGTCTTTTATCTTTCCTTGCAACCATATCCATTGGCAAATCTTAATCTCTGGAGAAGTAACATTTTATGAGAGTCATTGTTCAGTTGATGCTAGTAGTTCATCTGGGAATACTAAGTTACACTATGCTCTGCTCCACCTTACCCAGCTAATCTGCTCCAGTAGCATTGCAAGGTCAAACACTAAAATCCTGGGTTTGCCTCCTTTTTCTGAAAATACATGTCAAGAAGTACTAGCAATAGAGCAAGGTGAAAGATGGCATTTGAATTTCTTAAAGCAGTTTCTAGCAGTTCTGAAGTACACATAAGGACATGAGTCGCTGCTGACACCTAATAGATTATGACAATGTAATCCGCAGATTAGTGTATGACAATCCAAAACTCCTTTCTCTGTTTTATGCATATCATAAGTTCTTTCATTAATAATGTAGCACCATATGAGCATTAAGGCTTTGTAAGTATAGGTTGCATTATGCAATTCATGTATTGGGTTTTGCTGTATTTTATTTAAATTTTCTAAATGAATTGTAATTTTTTAACTCGATAACTCGAATTTTATGTGCCTTTACGAGATTCTGACACTTTTTAGAGTACAACATAGGGGGTTTAGGAGAGACAGCCTGCATACATCTCTTCCTTGTTTAGCCATTCATATTCTCCTAAATGCTCCAGATCTTTTAAGATGCACAACCAATTTAATTTTCAACCCCTTCCCCTACTTGAAATGGTATATTTGAGCATATTTTTCTTGTTGATAGCTTGTTGCACTGTTCTTTTCTTTGCTTAAAATATTAAAGTATAAAACCAGATGTCATCTCCAGTTTGCTTATCTCAATGTCTATCTCTGCCATTGTTAGAAGTTTAATTTAGTTAATCATTTGTTGGTACTTCCATTTTATGTAATTATGTTGAAACCTTCGTCTTACATACATCTGGTAGGAATTTCATTAAGCTTATGGAAGCTAAATTTATTCAAGATTGTAAAAGTTTCTTATCATCCTCTGTTTTTTGTTCAAGAAAAGCTGACACAGGTTTTGGAAGCAGAGCGAAACACTTCAAGAGAATTTCAGCCACTTCCATTTCATTATGTTGAAATCTCAAGACTTCTTTCTGACCAGTAAGTACTGAAACACGTTCTTTTATTTTCTCCTTTTAACTTCTAATGATGTTGATCTCAAGTATAATTTTGTCGATATAGTGCACGTGATGACATTCCTGATGTTTATATGGTGAGTTTGGAGATTCCTTAAGCTTTGTTTCTTTATGATTTTGGATTTTTGAGAGGATTTGATTTATATTTTAAACTTTTATAGGTAAGGTCCCTCATCGAAGACATCAGGAATGTAAGGTTTGATAAAGTTGAGACTGGTTTACAGACAATTCATGAGCGCACACATGCAATGAAGGTATTTCCATTCTATCCCTTATCATCATGAACTTCTTGTGGTTGTTTATTGATAAGATCTTTCTATCCAAACATTTTTTCATGAAGGGTAATTTTTGTTGAATTTTAGATTGGGTGATCTACCTTTCGACACATCCATAAATATCCAGAAACACTGATATATCGGCACGATTTTACTTGATATATCATAAATATCGATAAATATCGATGGATATTTTTACAAAAAATATCGCCGATTGAAATTTTTCATATCTTAATTATATAGATGATGAGAAATGATTCATCTTAATTATGCAGTATTAAAATTAAACGGATTAGTAATTATTAAATTAAATATGTTATATTTAATATTTTATTATTATTTATTTGTTTCCATTATTATTACAAATATTAAAGAGATAATCTATAGAGATTCAAAATATCGTAGATATTATAATATTAAATTTTAAATGATATTATTTTATTTCTTTTTCATTTTCAAATGAATATTTTACTTTTAAAATATTATAATTTATAATGTAAAATAAAAATAAAATAAAATATTATAATCAGTGAAAGTGAATTTATGAAAAATAAAACGAAGTGAAAAAATAATGCAAAATAATAGGAAATATTTATAAATAATAGCAGAGGACAAAGCTCGCGACCATATATAATAGGTGCAATTACTATCTTGGTGGCTGGAGGGTGCCTCACCTTCCAAACATTTTGGGCGGGTTCGAAACCCCCCAACAGCAGATTTTTGCAGCTTTAAGCTAGTGGGATTGAAAATTTAGCTGAAATATCGGTGAAATTAACGATAAATTGTCGAAATTTGGTCTAACCGATTTTTGGTGGAGTATATCTTATCGATCTCTTTGATCGATATTTCCGAAATTTTGTTCCTTGGTTCTATTGCAGCTGTAATCATCTGCACAGAAGCAATATGCGAATTTGTTGTGAGAGCACTGCAGGCATTTTATAAGCACGATAGTCCAGAGATGATATCACAATCGGATACCACAGCTATTCGAAGGCGACAAGAATCTGATCATGGACCAAAAGTAAGTTCTTTTTAACTTAATCTGTTGTTCTGCTTGTTAGAATAAAGAAAAGTAGCAAAAGTATTATTTATTGAATGAAGTGAAATGTGACACCCTTGAATGCCTATCAGTTTTATAGAATATGATTTAAAATTTAAGATTCTAATAATAAAAGAGAAAAAATTATATAAATTTCTAAGTACAATTAGAAATTTTAAGAAAGGAAAAGTAAAGTTATAAGGCGTGCCTTTTCAACAAAGCGCATGTTTTGGCAAGCGAGGCGCTATAATTAGAGAGTGGTAGCGCCTTGAGCCTAGTGTCACGAACTCACTCTTGGAGAGCCCTGCTCTTGACCCTATGGGGGTTTATATAGGGAGGTGGGAAGATTCTAGAGACTTAAAGAGACCTCCCTTTGCTAGAAGAATGTGGAAGGTTCTAGAAGATTATGGAGAAGTCCACACTTATGTGAAAGAATATGAAAGGAAGGAGATTATCTTAGATTCTTTGAGACCTTTTGTAAATATATGTATATGGTAGAATACTCTAGAATTCTCTAGATTTGTAGAGAACCTTCAAAGGTTCTACACACTTCTATAGATCAGAAATTTTAAGAAAGGAAAAGTAAAGTAATGAGGCGTGCCTTTTCAACAAAGTGCATGTTTTGGCAAGTGAGGCGCTATAATTAGAGAGTGGTAGCATGCATTGAGCCTAGTGTCACGAACTCACTCTTGGAGAGCCCTGCTCTTGATCATACGGAAGCAAATGGCCCTATGGGGGTTTATATAAGAGATTCTGGAGAAGTCCACACTCGCAGCCAAAGCATGAAGGAAGGAGATTATCCTACCTTCTAGAGACCTTTGTAAATATAATAGATATAGGTCACTCTGTAATTCTCTTAGATTTTTGTAGAACCTTCAAAGGTTCTACACACTTTTATAGACGTAAATTTTAAGAAAGGAAAAGTAAAGTTATGGAGGCGTTTTAAACAGTTTATTGTTTTGGCAAGTGAGGCGCTATAATTAGAGAGTGGTAGCTGCATTGAGCCTAGTGTCACGAACTCACTCTTGGAGAGCCCTGCTCTTGATTATACATAAATGACCCATGGTTTATATAAGTGAGCTTTAAGATTCTGTATTTATAAACCTCTTCGTCAAGAATGTGTCTTAAGATTCGATAAGTCCACACTTTCGTGAAAGAGTATGAAGGAAGGAGATTATCCCCAGATTATTCTAGAGACCTTTGTAAATATACTACACATATAGGGTTTCACTCTAGATTCAGAGAGTAACCTTCAAATGCTCTACACACTTCTATAGATTAAAAATTTTGGGCAGTTTAAAAGTAGTTATGAGGCGTGCCTTTCAACAAAGCGCATGTTTTGGCAAGTGAGGCGCTATAATTAGAGAGTGGTAGCTTGCATTGAGCCTGTCACGAACTCACTTGAGAGCCCGCTTCTTGATTATACGGTAGAAGCAAATGACCCTAAGGGTTTATATAGGAGGTGGGAAGATTCTAGAGACTTGAGAGACCTTCTTCGTCAAGAATGTGGAAGGTTCTAGAAGATTTCCGATGGGTTCACACTTTCAAGCAAAGAGCATTAATGGGTGAGATTATCCTAGATTCTTCTAGACCTTTGTAAATATATATACATGGTAGAATACTGTAATTTTCTAGATTTGTAGAGAACCTTCAAAGGTTCACACACTTATAGACTAAATTTTAAGAAAGGAAAAGTAGTTAAGGAGGCGTGCCTTTTCAACAAAGCGCATGTTTTGGGCAAGAGGCTTATAATTAGAGAGTGGTAGCGTGCATCGTTTCATGCCACTAATCCTCACTCTTGGAGAGCCCCGTCTTGATTATAATACAAATGACCTTTATGGGTAATGAGAGTAGAGGTGGAAGATTCTGCACTTCGAGACCTCTTCGTCAGTAATGTGGGAAGGTTATTAGAAGATTCTCGAGAAGTCCACACTTTTGTGAAAGAGCATGAAGAAAGAGATTATTCTAGATTCTTCTATACCTTTTCAGAAATATATATACACAGAATACTCTGTAATTCTCTGTATTTGCAGAGGAACTGGGAACTTTCAAAAGGTTCTACACACTTCATCAGAAATTTTAAGAAAGAAAAGTAAAGTTATGAGGTGTGGTTTTTCAACAGTTTGATGTTTGGGCAAGTGAGGCGCTATAATTAGAGAGTGGTAGCGCGTATTGAGCCTAGCATACAAACTCTTCGAGAGCCTCAGCTCTTGATCATACGGAAGCAAATGATCCTATGGGGGTTTATATAGGAGGTAAGATTCAGATTCTGAGAGACCTCCATTTTCTAGAAGAATGTGGAAGGTTCTAGAAGATTATGGAGAAGAAAGAGTACAAGGAGCGAGACATCCTGTATTCTTCTGCACTTTGTAAATATACGTACATGGTGTATCACTTTAAAATTCTCTAGATTTGTAGAGAACTTCAGCGTTCTACACTTCCATACGCCAGATATAATGAGGTGGCCTCATTTGCAAACCACCAAAGTTGAGAGCTTCTCTAATTATTGTAAAGAGTTATTTCTTCAATAGAGAGTTTCTTTTTTCCAAGTGTCTTCTTGAGTTCTATTCCCTTCCGCAGTAGAAGCTCTACATATCAGGCTGAAGTGAGGCTGACTTAGCAACATTCGAGGGGCGAGTTGTCTAAGTGTTCCACGAGAGCTTAGCGGGAAGACTAAGGTGTTGTTTGTTTTTGACTAATACCAAAGTCGAATGTTTTCATTATTAGTTCGTTGCTTTTTTAAAAATTTCCACATAACTTATCGCTGAAATTTTAAAAAGCTCAATGTAAAAATGGTAAATATTTGATTTTTTCTATCCAAAAATCATTTTTCACCAAAATGTGTTAAAAACTTCATCATCGCCCAACAGCGAATGGCTAGCAACACTCTTACTAGATGACATGAGGGTTTGGGACGGGTGGTTTTATCCTCGAATCTCGACTTGTTTATTTTTTTCAATTCTCAAACATTTCTTATTTAAAAAATTAAACGGGGTCGAGTGGGGATAGGAAAATTCATTTACATTTGATATTTGTTTTTATTTTTTATTTTTTATATTTGCCTTTTTATTTTTATTATATTAAAATTAATATATTTCATAAAAAATAAAAATATTATGAATTTTTATAAATTATTTATTAAAAAACATTCTAATTATTATTATTATTATTTATATTACAAGATAAAATAAAAATAATAAAATAATATTTTAAAATATATCGAGGTATAGCGAGAATAACACCGAACCCGTCCCGAACTCGTCTCGGATTTGGAAATTATTCTTGAAAACAAATTTCTAACCTCAAATACACATTTAGTAAACTTCTGATAGAAAGAATATTATTCTAAGAATTTGTGTTTTTAGTTTATTTTCATATAATCCTCTTGATTATCAACTTGTAAAATTATGAATCTAACACATTGCATAGTGTTGGAAAAGAGTTTACTAATCTATTATTTTTGGATTAAGAGCTTATTATCTCCATTGCTCTGTTCTCTTATTTATCTTCATTTAATAAATTTCCTGTTCACAGAGGTACCGGCGGTAGCAACGAAAGCACTTTTTCACTCTTTCGTTGTTGTGGAATAAGAAACCTTCGTATCTTAATACATGTATTTAGTTTATTGGGAGCTATTCGAGCGGGATCCACTTTTTGGGGAATATAAGTCGAAGCAATAACAAGAATATTATCTTTCACAATCCTTGGAGAGATAGTTCACTAATAGACCGAGGGATAAGTAACTCGACTCATTCACATCCAGATCATGAAAGTTTGGAATCCATATTATGCAAAGAGACATTGTTTTTGCTCATTCAAATTGAAGGGTGATATAAAATCGGTCTATTTTTGGTATCATATCCATAGTAAGCGCATTCATCATAGTTAGCAGCTCTGTATCAAGATCGTCACTATCATCAATATCGATATCATAAAAAATCCAGGAACTTGTTTAGAAATACCGTAATGAAAGGAACATAGGAGTTTGTCATTAGGTATTTGACCAAATAAGAACGTAAAAAAAGATTATGTATTTGTCAGGTACGATCCAAGAGATTTTTTATTTTTTAAAAGCCAATTTGAATTAGAGACTTTCTAACTTACGTGTATTACATTTTTATATGTATTTTAAAACTTTAAAATATGAAGATTATCTTTCAAAATATTAATTTTAGCTTCAACCCTTATTTGGAAAGATCTTTTGAAAACCAAATTTAAGAAATTTGACTTTCTATCAATTTTGGTCGATAAAAATGTTGTTATTCTTATTTTTGTGCAAAAATAATCAATTTTTAAGAGATAATATATGAATGATGAGGAGCTTTTTTTTTTTTTTTAATAGTTTATTTTTTAAGAAAAAACATGGGAAATGTAGCCAATGAGGAACATGTTAAAAAAAAAGGAAAAAAAGAAAAAAAAAAGCACCATTATATCACATTTAAGTAGTCGGATCGAGTAAGATATATTTGAAATTCTCATACTTAAGATTAATCAAATCATCTAAAGTTGACTTCATTATATATATATATATATATATATATATATATATATATATATATATATATATATATATATATATATATCATTCTACCTTTTTACCAATGATAAAAATATCGTATTTTTACGGATATATCGATAAATATTTTTATTATTATTATTAATGGAAGCATGGTGGACTCATAATTATGTCTATTTTCTGAATAAACCGACATTTTATTTTAAGCATAATACTAAAGGTTTAGATATATGCATATGGGATGACGGTATGATAGTGACACCTCGCTTTTGTATTACGATTATATCTGCTTTTACATCGATTCATATCTACTGCAAAAAATTGGTATCAGAGCTAGAGCTAGGTAGAAATGCAAGAACCTTTCTTTGATTGCTGTGATAAATGTAGACATTTAGTACGACGGATAGATTCTCTGAAACATAGCATGAGAATTTTAGAAGAAACGTTAGAACAAAAACGAAGAAGTTTAGAAGTATTCATAAATAATCATGTACTAATAGAACTAGTTCATCATCAAATAAGATTGATTGAATTTGATCAAACGACAATGAATTTAATAATTAATGATTTGGCAAATTGTTATACTGAATATGGAAACCACCTAATGAATGAACATGAAGATTGAACCAGAAATAGTTTTACCTTATGAAGATTTACCCCAAAGCAATAATGAGATTATAAAAAGCTTAAAGACTATTCAAAACACTGTAAAATATTATGGATCTTTGATTAAAGAAATACAAATTACACTAGAAGAATTAAAACGAAAAATATCAGCTTTAGATGAACCTTTTACATCCACTTATTCCACCTTTGAGCAAGGAAAAGGATTTTCAAAAGAAGAAATAAATAGGATTTTTAAGAAGAGTTGAAAAATGTCAATAGTATTTATAATTAGAAATCTAGATATAGTTTACATTATGATTATAGATTTATATAGATTTAGATTCGATAGAGAAAATATAGATTGGATACCTAACATAGTGTACCTATACTGTAATGAAATATTTGAGGAATTTGATTATTTAGAAGATTGTTTTGAAGACGATGATTGTGAACCAATGGATATAGATAATTATTATTTAGACCAGGAGTATTGATTTGAAGGAGATGATTAGATGGATTTAGAATATGCTTTATAGTGAATCAAATCTTTTAGCAAAACCTTTGAGAAATTAAATATACCCAAGTGTATTTTAAAAATGGAAGAAAACCCAATGATTGAGGCGGCAACCAACCCTGTAGAAACTGCTGCAATGGATATTCCTGAATCATCCAACGTGAAGAAGATCTGCACTGTGCATTCCGTAACCCCAACTCGCGGAGGAACAACCTATGTTCATGATTCAGTAAAGCAAGAATATGATTCACCAATGGATCGTTTAAGACAAGAGGGAATAAATCCTTTTGTAATATATTTAGATTTGGATTGTAATCCAGATATATCCTCTACCTTAGATAGATGGGAAACTTCGCTTAGATTAGCAATAAGCGTAAATAGAATGTCCCTTGAAGATTCAAGAAGATACATTGGAATGACAATGATTAAATCTGCTTCTTAGTTCCGCGCAACCTACAAGGTAAAACAAAAGCCTGCTTTATTTGGAGAAAAATATCACGAGATAATCACTAAAGTTGTACACCTATTACGACTCCACTTTGCGAGGCGATACATAGATAGAGATTCCCCACAGTATGCAGAAAAATATGTTCACGCTTTATTAAAATTGGAATTAAATGATATATGTCTTTTAGACAAATATATTTGTGTTTTCCAAGATTACTACTACCATATATATGGTAAGATTGGTACAGATACCATGTACTTAAATATGTTTTATTCAAAGATTCCAGATCCATGGGGGTCTGCTTTAATACGTGATTATCCCTTTGTCAATTCAGATACATTAGGAAGAAGAATTTCCTTTTTAAAAGAAATATTGAGTGAATGGTGTCATCAGTTTATCCGATTAAGATGTTTAAAATGATTAGAAAAGAAAATGTTCTTTTTGTTGTAGAGGTCACTTAATTACGTGTAATAGAGATTTGAAAAAACCTTATGTCCCTAAAAAGAAGAAACCAAACAGAAGATTTTCAAATAGATTCCCAAATAGGTTTCCAAATAGATTCCCAAATGTATTTGCCAGTTAAGATATTTGTGCTAAGCAACATCTTGATATTTTTGGTGAGAAATTGGAATAATCCGATTAGAAGAAGAACGATTTATAAGAAAAATCCCAAGCAAGCAAAGGAATGTAGGTGCTATGCTTGTAACCAGATTGGACATTATGCTAATGAATGTCCCAATAAGTTTAATAAGAAGAAGATTGAAATAGACGAAGATATTGAAAAAATGATTAATCAAGAAGATTTTATTCAAGTAAGAAAACTTGAAGATCTGGATGATCTACATTCAGATGAATCAATTTATGAAACTGATTCTGAAACATATGATATTTGTTCCGAAGATTTAGATTATTCTGAAGAAGATGAGTAAAATTATTGATAATCAAGTGATTGAAAGTTTAGGAGATTTCTCTCAAGATATTTTATTTGATAGTCAATTATTCAAGAAGATTAAAAAAGCTGATTATAGCATAATTGAATATTCAGGATTCAATAGAAAACTATGGGAAAATTTTGGATTAAGAAAAAATATTATGTATTATGGATTAAGCCTAAAAGAAAAAGCTTTAAATATTGAAGTAACTTCTAATGAGATTGAAATTCCCTTGTTAGAAAAAAGGGAGTTGGTTCAAAGAATATCAAAGATTAACGAAAAAGATCGTTGGAAGATTGGATGGATCTATATTGGATCAATACAAACATTCTAGCCAAGAACATTTGCAGTATGAATTGATACAATCCCATAGATTTAGCATTACTAGATAATAGGATTATCAATAAAAAAGAAACTATTCTAGGAATTATTAGAGGAAATCTTAAGTACCAAAAATTAATTTTCAATATTTACCCAAAAATAGCTTATAACCTTGCAGATAAGGATTTTGATAGTACTTTAAGTTTAATCCAGGATTTTAAGAGACAAGATTTTATGAGAGAAGGAAACAAACCCTACTCTATAACTTATAAGATTGCTTATGCATTATCAAATACACATCATATTGAGTATTTTGCGCAAAATGACTATATAGATTTGCCACTCTTATTTCATGATATTGGACGAGTCTATCCACCGTAAACGCTTCAGTATCGCTTCAAGATGATTTTTACTTGATATAGGAGATAAGCCCAAATACTTAGATTCTCACTGTCTTGTTCCTAAATACTTAACACTTACAAATGATTTAATTCATCCTATAATAACATTCAAAACACTAACAAACAAAAAGACATAGTCCAAAATTAAAGGAGAATCTCACGGCCACGACCGGCACGATATTCAATCGATATCGTGAGCTCCTCCAGTTATATATCAAAAAGTTTAACCTTCATGTTAGAATTAAACGATTTGAATGAACCGATCACTTACATTAACTTTAATGGTGAAAAGTTTTGTGTAACAAAATTTTGTAATGTAATAATTAGATTAAATAATCAAGAAATAAAATTACCATTAATGGTTGAAGATGAAGGAAAAAATGATCCAATTAGCATTATGTTAGGAATGACTTTCCTCGAAAAATGCAAACCTTGGCAGATTACATCTGAAAACTTAATGATTACAATTAATCAAAAACAGATTATTATACCCAAATGACTAGTCCCTTCTCTATATATATTTTGATTGGTTTAACCTATCCTGATTATAAAACTTAACCTTTTGCTGCTTATATAGATTCTGGATCAAGCATCTGTCTTTCCAAATCAGCCTGTTTTCCTGAAGAATTCCATACAGATTTACCTGCCATGCAAGGAAAAGATATTTCAAATCAAAATATTATCCTTACAAAAGGCATCAAACATCCTCGTATCTTGATTATCAAATATATTGTTAAATTACCTCTTCTTTATTTTCATAATACTGGTTGTGATATTCTACTTGGAAACAATTTTCTTCAACTTTTTAATGTTATTATTCAAAATAATATTTCCTATTATCTTCGTCTCAAAACTCCTTGTAACCATTGGATTACTACGCCCCGCTTAAAACATGCTTATGCTCGCAAGCTTCCTATTCCCTTTATCCCTCGCAGCCAGCGTGGTGATTATCCAATTCCACTACCTTTACCGAAAACTGATTTTTCTACACCCTTACTCAAATTAGAATCCAGATTGCTGAAAGGCCTTGATTTTTGTTCCCAGATCAAACTTAGACTTGAATCTCTTTATGTTGAGAATCTTTTACAATTTTGGGAAAATAATAAAATTTATGCAACCCTTGAATTAAAAGACCCCGATAAGATTATTAGGGTAAAATCCATGAGACATGATGAGTTAGATGTAAAAGAATTCCAGATTCAATTAAAAGAATTATATTTAAATCTAATTCGCCTTCAAAAAGCCTACATAAGAAATTTTTGTACCTTTATGGTTAGAAACAAGAATGAGATTAATAGGAATAAAGCTCCAGATGGTTGTCAATTATAAATAATCGAACGATAACACTATATTTGATGGATATTTACCAAATAAAGAAACATTGATTCATAAAACTAGAAACTAATTAGTATCTAAAGTTTGATTGTAAGTCCTGATTCTATCAAATTAAAAATGATCAAGAATCTAGTCCATTAATTGCATTTAAGACCCAAGGTCACTACAATGGAACAGATTTACCTTTGATTAAAATGCCCTCGATTTTTCGTGAGGAAATGGTTAAATATTTTTAGAGAATATGATTTTATACATGTATATGTTGATGATATGCTTATATCCTCAAAAACAAAAGAACAACATTTAAAGCATTTAGATACTTTTATAGATTTATGCAAAACACACGGTATTGGACTATCCAAAAAGAAATCCATAATTGGAGAACAAAAGATTGAATTTTTAGGATTATTGATAGATTTAGAAGGAATAGAACTACAGAATCATATTCTAGAAAAGATTAAGGATTTCCCTGAGAAAATTACAGACCGAAAAAAACAACTTCAAAGATTTTTAGGCATACTAAATTATGCTGAATGATTCATTAAAAACATTGCTGATTTAAGAAAACCATTAAGAAAATTGACGAGTGAAAAGAATAAGTTTGTGTTCACCGAGGAACATGAAAAACAGATTAAATTTATAAAATCTCAATGTATTAACCTACCAAAGTTAAAACTTCCACTTGACAATGATGATTTGATACTTGAAACCGATTCATCTGATAATACATGGGCAGCAGTACTAAAACGGATTCAAAATGATACTGAAGAATTATGTAGGTATACCTCTGGAACATTTACTCCTACTAAAGAAAGATATCATATAAATGAAAAAGAATTTAGCAAGCTATAAAGGATTAAAGAAATTTCAGATTTCTATTACCTAAGAAATTTTTACTTAGAACGATAATACTTTAAAGCCAAGGCATTTATAAAAAACAATTTACCTCAAAACCCTCGAATATAAACTGATTGATTATAAGTAAACATATTGTTCAATATATTTTGATATTGATATAATTCGCTTCACATAAAATGTCAAGGTGTGATTTCTAACCGTAGATGGAGGAAACACCAAAGATTGACGAAGTTATAGAAAGTTTTACTGAGATGTCCAAGATTTTTGATCAAATCATGATTTTAGCCGATTGTTTAGACCGCTTGGTAGAAACCGAAAATACTTTGGGAAAGGTTAAACAAAATGTTAAAAGTTTTATTACCGATTTCGAAAATTGCGTAAAAGATTTTACCTCTCATGAGACTGTTTTAACAACCTATTTGAAAGGAAGCATAGATTTGTCAAAAATGGATATTAAAGAAGATTTGGATAAAGATAAAAAGAATTTTGAAAAGGGCGAATATTCTCAAACCATTTCTTTACGTCCCCAGACTGAAAAAGCAAAACCTATCTTTGAAAAAAGAGAGATTCCCCAAGAAAACGAAAATTTAAGTTTACATTCTAAAACTATGGAAATATTGTATAATTTGTCTGACATTAAGTATATGATTGTCGATAAATCTGGAATTTATCCTAGGATTTATTTCCTGCAAGAATCAAATCCAGAAGAGATTCGTGATTGGTATGATTTCGTTAGTATCGCTACCATCTACCTTACCACACCTGATTTTTCGGAGATCGCAAGATTACCGGGTTGGATTCGCGAAGGCGTACAAGATAACTTCGCAAATAATTCACTCATAAAGATTGATTTAATTTCTAAAGACTACTTTTAGTGCTAGTCCTGATTTTGAAAATGAACAAAGATTTCCAGTTTGGCACTTTATTCGCATGCTAAAAGTGATCCAAGAATGGAATATGATTTCAAATACCAAAAAGATTTACAAACCCTTTACTGAAGATAATGTTCATTATCGACGAGGGCTTGGTTTGATTGTCGTAAAACGACAAATGGAAGTACCCCAAAAGGTTATTCAAAGCACGGTAAACTCAAAGATTGGGATATATTATGATTTAGATGCACCAAATAGAAAACGATTTTTATTAAAGAAATAAATTTGATTGAAGCTGGTGAGCTATCATCCTCACAATATGCTCTAGATTACGGAAAAGGAAGCTGTCAGAAGAAAATTATCCACAACGACCGTCAAAGCAGACAAGACTTCAATAAATATTGTTTCACTAACGACCACCCAAACATGATTTGTAACAACAGCATTTCAAAGCAAATAGCGAAGATTCTGGCTGACAAGATAGCAACGTGTAGCAGATTTCTCGATTATATGCTAGCGATAGACAGCAAAGCCATTCCACATTTTTCGCTTGTTTATGCCTCATGTTTTGAAACTGCACATACATTCCTATGGTTGAAAGGCCTTCACATCCCATTTAGTTATAAATATGTAAATATGTGTGTAGAGACACTACCTATCGTAGATTCGCTTTTTTCTTCATAGTCCAGCGCAGAGTGTTATTCCTAAAGATAAGACAAGTTGATTTTCTTCGTACGCGATATTAGGCGACATGCCAGAATTTACCTCTGGCTCAAGTATAATAAAATCGTATTTATCTCGTAAATATTTGTCATTATTGGTCCACAACCGTCGATTTTTTGTTTGTATCATTCGTCTTCTGGCGTAGAATCCACCAGTAGTCGCGTCGGGTCACCGGTATCCCTCACGGCGAAGGTGGGCGCCGTCGGCCCTGGCGGCCATCATGTCGGCCGTTTTCTCCCCGCATATACGCCAAAACAGCAAATATGTTTGTTACCGGAAGATGGTGTGAATTATGCTCATTTTCCAATAACCGACATTTTATTTTACATAATATTTAGATATATGCATATGATGACTTGCATGATAGTGACACTTGTTTTGTATTATGATTATATCTGCTTTTACATCGATTCATATCTGTTGCAAGTCATCATATGCATATATCTAAACCTTTAGTATTATGGTTAAACTAAAATGTCGGTTTATTCATAAAATAGACATAATTATGGGTCCACCATGCTTCCATTATTATTCCTCATTTACTGTTTTTTTGACCAAATAATATCCGGGAAGACAGAGCTCCTATCTCGCGACCCTACTTCAGATCGACTACAGGACTTTCTCTTACCTTTCACCGTGGGGACACTCTCGCATATTACCAAGACAAACTCTAATTGCTTCTACCTGTATGTGAGACAGAAACAAAAAATCCTGAATCCGATTTAATGGACCAATAATGACAAATATTTTATGAATAAATACGATTTTATTTATACATAATACTAATGCTTAGAATAAATTCTAGCCTGTCATTACAAAATAATACAGAAAACGTGTACAGGAAATCAAACTTACAATCTTATCTTTGCAGAGTAGCTTTTCCACACGCTATTTTACATGAAGGAAAGAAGGATGGATCTCTGATAGAACCAAGTGTCCTCCTCCTACAACATATTTACATATTTATAGATAAATCCGGATGTGAAGCCGAATTTCAATCTTTCATAGGAATCTTTAACATGTCCTGGTTTTCAAAACCATGGGCATAAACCAGGGGCGAAAAATTTGTGGACGCTTGCTTTTGTCAAATCGCTAGCTTTATGTCAAAATCTGCTTTTTCTGCATTTGCTTTTAATCTTGTCAATAAGGAATCTTCACTATTTGCTTTAAGTCTTGTTGTTACAAATCATGTTTGTTGGTCGTCAGTCGCTTTCTTCTTTAATTGGTCTTGTCCAGCTTTGCCGACGGAATTGTTGTGGATAATTTTCTTCTGACAGCTTCCTTTCCACGTAATCTAGAGCATATTGTGAGGATGATAGCTCACCAGCTTCAATCAAATTTATTTTCTTTAATAAAAATCGTTTTCTTTGAGAGTCGGTGTACGATACGTAGAAATCATAAATAAGTCCCGATCTTTCGAGGTTGTCGTAGCTCTGATGGCCTTTAGGGCACTTTCCATTTGTCGTTTTATGACAATCAAACCAAGCCCTCGTCGATACTGAACATTATCTTCAGTAAAGGGTTTGTAAATCTTTTTGGTATTTGAAATCATATTCCGTTCTTGGATCACTTTTCGCATGGGAATAAAGTGTCAAACTGGAAATCTTTGTTCATTTTCAAAATCAGGACTAGTACTAAAAAAATCAAGTGCTAGAGTGTCATCAATATTTATGAGTGAATTATTTGCGAGATTCATCTTATGCGCCATAAATCTGGCGAAACAATCTTGCGATCTCAGAAATCGGGTGTGGTAAAGGTAGATGGTAAGCGATATAAATCATTCCAATCCACAGAATCTCTTATGGTTGATCCCTTCACGAAATAAATCCTAGGATAAATTCAGTTTATTGACAATCCATATATATCCAGGGCATTAGAATTGTAATCTTTCCATAGTTTCAGAATGTAAACTTAAAATTTCGTTTTCTTGGGGAATCTCTCTTTTTCAAAGATAAGTTTTGCTTTTTCAGTCTAGGGACGTAAAGAAATGGTTTGAGAAGATTCGCCCTTTTCAAAATTCTTTTTATCTTTATCCAAATCTTCTTTAATATCTATTTTTGACAAATCTATGCTTCCTTTCAAATAGGCTGTTAAAACAGTCTCATGAGAGGTAAAATCTTTTACGCAGTTTTCGAAATCGGTAATAAAACTTTTAACATTTTGTTTAACCTTTCCCAAAGTATTTTCAGTTTCTACCAAGCGGTCTAAACAATCGGCTAAAATCATGATTTGATTAAAAATCTTGGACATCTCAGTAAAACTTTCTATAACTTCGTCAATCTTTGATGTTTCCTCCATCTCTGGTTAGGAAATCTGCAACAACATTTTTATGTGAGCGAATTATATCAATATCAAAAATATATTCAGAACAATATGTTTGCCATCAATGTCGTTTGTATTCAGTTTGAGAATAAATTGTTTTTATAAATGCCTTGACTTGAGTATTATCGGTTAAAGTAAAAATTTGCCAAGTAATAGAAAATACGAAAATTTCTTTGTCCTTTTATAAGCGCTAAAATTCTTTTCATTTATATGATATCTTCTTTAGTAGGAGTAAATGTTCAGTATACCTATAATTCTTCGAGTATCATTTGAATACGTTTTAATCTTCGCGCCCGTGTACTATCAGATGAATCGGTTTCAAGTATCAAATCATCATTGTCAAGTGGAAGTTTTAACTTTGGTAGGTTAATACATTGAGATTTTATAAATTTAATCTGCTTTTCATGTTCCTCGGTGAACACAAACTTATTCTTTTCACTCGTCAATTTTCTTAAATCAGCAATGTTTTTAATGAATCATTCAGCATAATTTAGTATGCCTAAAAATCTTTGAAGTTGTTTTCGGCCTGTAATTTTCTCAGGGAAATCCTTAATCTTTTCTAGAATATGATTCTGTAGTTCTATTCCTTCTAAATCTATCAATAATCCTAAAAATTCAATCTTTTGTTCTCCAATTATGGATTTCTTTTTGGATAGTCCAATACCGTGTGTTTTGCATAAATCTATAAAAGTATCTAAATGCTTTAAATGTTGTTCTTTTGTTTTGGAGGATATAAGCATATCATCAACATACATGTATAAAATCATATTCTCTAAAATATTATCCATTTTCTTTGAAAAATCGGGGGCATTTTTAATCAAAGGTAATACATTCCATTCATAGTGACCTTGGGAATTTTAAATAAGTTAATGGTTTTAGATTCTTCAGTCATTTAATTTGATAGAATCCGGACTTACAATCAAACTTTGAATGCCAATTACAGTTTCTAGTTTTATGAATCAGTGTTTCTTTATTTGGTAAGAAATATCCATCAAATATAGTGTTATCGTTCAATTGTTTATAGTTGACAACCATACGGGCTTTATTCCTATTAATCTCATTTCGATTTCTAACCATAAAGGTGAGCTACTATGTGGGCTTTTTGAAGGCCGAATTAGATTTAAATCACACAATTCTTTTAATTGAATGCGGAATTCTTTACATCTAACTCATCATGTCTCAGGTTTTACTAATAATCTTATCGGGTCTTTTAATTCAAAGGGTTGCATAAATTTTATTATTTTCCCAAAATTGTAAAGATTCTCCAACATAAGAAGATTCAAGTCTAAGTTTGATGCGAGACAAAAATCAAAACACTGATATCTGGATTCTAATTTGAGTAAGGGTGTAGAAAAATCGATTTCGGTAAGGTAGTGGAATTGGATAATCACCCACCCAGGCTATGAGGATAAAGGGAATAGGAAGCTTGCGAGCATAAGCATGTTTTAAGCGGGGCGTAGTAATCCAATGGTTACAAGGAGTTTTGAGACGAAGATAATAGGAAATATTATTTTGAATAATAACATTAAAAGTTGAAGAAAATTATTTCCAGTGATATCACAGCAGTATTATGAAAATAAGAAATTAATTTAACACAATATATTTGCTTCAATCAAGATACGAGGATGTTTGATGCACTTTTGTAAGGATAATATTTTGATTTGAAATATCTTCATGTATAGCGGAGTAAATACGTATGGTATTCTTGGGAAAACGGTGATTTGGAAAGACGGTCGATCAAGGAGATCTATATAAGCATCAAAAGGTTAAGCTTTATAATCAGGATAGGTTAAACCAATCAAAATATATATAGAGAAGGGACTAGTCATTTGGGTATAATAATCTGTTTTTGATTAATTGTAATCATTAAGTTTTCAGATGTAATCTGCCAAGGTTTACATTTTTCGAGGAAAGTCATTCCTAACATAATGTTAATTGGATCTTTTTTTCCTTCATCTTCAACCCGGCTAATGGTAATTTTATTTCCTTGATTATTTAATCTAATTATTACATTACAAAATTTTGTACACAAAACTTTTCACCATTAAGTTAATGTAAAGTGATCGGTTCATTCAAATCACGTTTAATTCTAACATGAAGGATTTGGCTTTTGATACTTATAAGCCCCGGAGGAGCTCCGGTATCGATTAAGATGTCGATCTTTTGCCAGTCATGGCCATTAAAGTATTCTCCTTTAATTTTGTAGTTTGTTCAAGTGTTTTGAATGTTATTCTAGGATGAATTAATCATTTATGAGTGTTAAACTAGAACAAGATAATTAAAGACTCCCAAGTATTTGGGCTTATCTCCTATATCGAGTAAAATCATGCGAAGCGTCTTGACGTTTACGGTGGATGAACTAAGTCGATATCATGAAGTAAGAGTGGCAAATCTATATAGTCCTTTTGCAAAATATAAACTCATGATGTGGCATTTGATAATGCATAGCTGTCTTATAAGTTATAGAGTAGGTTTGTTTCCTTCTCTCATAAAATCTTGTCTCTTAAAATCTGGATTAAGCTTGAGGATTCTATCAAAAAAAATCTTGTTGCAGGTTATAAGCTATTTTGGGTAAATATTGAAAATTAATTTTGAATGCAAAATTTCCTCTAATAATTCCTAGAATAGCTTCTTTTTTATTGATAATCTTATTATCTAGTAATGCTAAATCTATGAGTGTATCAATTCCTTCTGTAAATGTTGCACTATCTAAATGTTGCACTAAGAATCATTTGTATAGATCCAATATAGATCCATCCAATCTTACAACGATCTTTTTCGTTAATCTTTGATATTCTTTGAACCAACTCCCTTTTTTCTAACAATGGAATTTAATCTTATTAGAAGTTACTTCAATATTTAAAGCTTTTTCTTTTAGGCTTAATCCATAATACATAATATTTTTTCTTAATCCAAAATTTTCCCATAATTTTCTATTGAATCCTGAATATTCAGTTATGCTATAATCAGCTTTTTTAATCTTCTTGAATAATTGACTATCAAATAAAATATCTTGAGAGAAATCTCCTAAACTTTCAATCACTTGATTATCAATAAATTTCCTCATCTTTATGAATAATCTATTCTTGAACAATATATTAGTTTGTAATTGATTCTTACCGAGATATAGATCATCCAGATCTTTAGTTTTCTTCCAGATAAATCTTCTTGATTAATCATTTTTCAATATCTTAGTACATTTCAATCTTCTTACTTATTAAACTTATTGCAGGACATTCATTAACATAATGTCGATAAAGTTACAAGCATAGCACCTACATTCCTTTGCTTGGCAGGATTTTCTTATAAATCATTTTCTTCTAATGGATTATTCCAATTTCTCCTAAAGTATCCGGTCTTCTTCTTACAAAAATATCTTCTTCTTGTCCTATTTGAGGTCTATTTTGAAAATCTTATTTGGTTTCTTCTTTTTAAGACATAAAGTTTTCAAAATCTCCTGTGCAATAATTAAATTGTTGCCTCAGCGAGAGAACATTTTCTTTGTCATTTAGATTTCTTAATCAGATACGCTTTATGACACCATTCACTCAATCTTTCTTTTAAAAAGGAAATTCTTCTTCCTAATGTATCTGAATTGACAAAGGGATAATCACGTATTAAAGCAGATCCCCATGGATCTGGAATCTTTGAATAGAACATATTTAAATACATGGTATCTGTACCCATCTTACCATATATATGGTAGTAGTAATCTTGGAAAACACAAATATATTTGTCTAAAAGACATATATCATTTAATTCCAATTTTAATAAAGCGTGAACATATTTTTCTGCATATTGTGGGGAATCTCTATCTATGTATCCTTCTCCTAGGAATTCAATCCTTAATAGGTGTACAACTTTAGTGATAATCTCATTGATATTTTCTCCAAATAAAGCTTGAGCTTTTGTTGTTTTACGCTGTAGGTTGCAGAGGCGACGAATTTAATCATTAATTTCAATGTATCCTTCTTGAATCTTCAGGGACATTCTATTCGCTTGTTGCTAATCTAAAGCGAAGTTTCCATCTATCTAAGGTAGAGAGAGGATATATACGGATTACAATCAAATCTAAATATATTACGAAAGGATTTATTCCCTCTAGTCTTAAACTATCCATTGGTGAATCATATTCTTGCTTTACTGAATCATGAACATAGGTTGTTCCTCTAGCAGTTGGGGTTCTGGAAAACCTAGGTCTGAATCTTGCTACGTTGGATGATTCGAGAATATCCATTGCAGCAGTTTCTACAGGGTTGGTTGCTGCCTCAATCATTGGGTTTTCTTCCATTTTTAAATTACACTTAGGTATATTTAATTTCTCAAAGGTTTTACTAAAGATTTCGAGTTCACTGTCTGAAGCATATTCTAAATCCATCTAATCATCTCCTTCAAACCAATACTCCTGGTCTGAATAATAATTATCTATATCCATTGGTTCACAATCATCGTCTTCAAAACAAATTTCTAAATAATCAAATTCCTCAAATATTTCATTACAGTATAGGTACACTGTTAGGTATCCAATCTATATTTTCTCTATCGAATCTAAATCTATAATCATAATGTAAACTATATCTAGATTTCTAATTATAAATACTATTGACATTTTTCAACTCTTCTTAAAAATCCTATTTATTTCTTCTTTTGAAAATCCTTTTCGCTGAAAGGTGGAATAAGTGGATGTAAGGTTCATCTAAAGTTGATATTTACCGTTTAATTCTTCTAGTGTAATTTGTATTTCTTTAATCAAAGATCCATAATATTTTACAGTGTTTTGAATAGTCTTTAAGCTTTTTATAATCTCATTATTACTTTCGGGTAAATCTTCATAAGGTAAAACTATTTATGGTTCAATCTTCATGTTCCATCATCTTCATGTTCATTCATTAGGTGGTTTCCATATTCAGTATAACAGTTTGCCAAATCATTAATTATTAAATTCATTGTCGTTTGATCAAATTCATTGTGATCTGATTTTGTGTGAATTTTAAAGATAGCCCGCATTTACATATCCGAGTAACTGTGGCTTTTACTCATTTGAATAAAATAGACTCATATCAGTAGTTCGCCCAGAATGCTTGGTATATGTTTGATTTGATTCCAATGTCTTCAAGTTGGAGGGAAACTATACTTGGCTAATAAATTGATGGAAAAACAATATATGGACAATACAATTATCAAGATATAATAGTAGGAATACACTCCTACTTACCTTCTTGTACACACAAAGCACAGTCGGATTTTGTGAGAAACTAAACTCTTTGATTATCTCATCAAATTGGATATTCCAACTCCTAGATACTTGCTTCAATCCATAAATTGGTCTTTGAAGTTTGCATACTTTACTATCATTTCTAGATATGAAGCCCTCAGGTTGTGTCATGTACACTTCCTTGGATAGGTTTCCATTAAGAAAAGTTGTCTTCACATCCATTTGTCATATCTCATAATCATAATGAGCATCAATGACTAGGAATATCTTTATGGATTTAAGCATGGCTATTGGACTATAAGTCTCGTCATAGTCAATTCTTTGTCTTTGACGATAACCCTGGGCCACCAACCTAGCTTTATAGGTAATCACATTACCTTCCATGTCCGTCTTCTTTTTGAAGAGCCATTTGCACCCTATGGGTTTTATCCCTTCGGGTGAATCAACCAAAGTCAATAATTGGTTTGTATACATGGAATCCATCTCTGACTTCATGGTTGTGAGCCACTTATCAAACACTGAACTATTAAGAGATTCTCCTTAGGTAGTAGGCTCATCATCTCCCATGAGCAATACGTCCTTTTGTTCATCCATATCTCTCTAGAAGAGTATGTATCCTACTTGTCCTATGAAGCGCTTGTGCTTCAGAAGGGTCAACTACTAATTCATCTTCATGAATTACAGCTTCAGGTTCAGTCAGATGAAATGCATCTATAAGAGAATCTTGAACTTTACCAAGCTCAACTTTGCTCCCACTATCTTCTCTTAGAAGAAACGCTTTCTTTAAGAAGACAACATGCTTTGAAACAAACAACCTTTGTTCCAAAGTGTTGTAGAATTGATATCCAATAGTTTGTTTAGGATATCCTGGCAGACCTTGTCAAACTTAACCGAAGCTTATACATTTTCATGGCTTCACATAAGCAGGACAACCCCATACTTTCATGTGAGAAAGAAAGAGTTTCTTGTTAGTCCATATCTCATATAGAGTTCCTTGAACTGACTTGGTTGGAACCTATTCAAAATGTAAACAACAATTTCAAGTGCATAACCATAGAAGGATTTGGGTAGATCCAACTTACCCATCACAGACCTCACCATGTCCAACAAAATTTGGTTTCCCCTTTCAGCCACACCATTATGTTGTGGCATGTAAGGTGGAGTCCACTAAGACAAGATCCCATTGTCCATGAGATAATCTAGAAACTCTTGGCTTAAGTATTCACCACCTCGATCCGATCTAAGTTATTTAATACTTCTCTCTAGTTGTTTCTCTACTTCACTTCTGAATTCTTTGAACTTTTCAAAGGCTTCAGACTTGTACCTCATGAGATACAAGTACTCATATCGTGAATAGCCATCGATAAAGATTATGAAGTAAATGAAACCACCTTTGGCATGCATGGACATAGGACTACATACAACGATATGTATTAGGTCTAATGGTCCTCCTGCACGGTCACTCTTTCCTTTAAAGGGTAACTTGGTCATCTTGCCTAACAAGCACAATTCACATGTGTCAAATGATTCATAATCAAATGACCCCAAGCTACCACTCTTGTGTAACTTAGTCATGCACGTCTCACTTATATGGCCAAGACGATAATGCCATAAAAACGATGATTTCAAATTATCTCCCTTTTGTCTTTATTGTCATTGACATTTAGAATTGGATTTGACATATCCAATATGTAAATCCCATTGCTTAAAGTACCACCAACATAAAAGACATCATTTAACATAATGTAACAACCATTATTACAAAAATTTAAATGAAACCCTTTCTTGTTCAAACAGGAAACATAACTAATGTTCTTTGTCAAAGCTGGCACATAAAAGCAACTATCCAAATTCAAACAAAGTCAGCCAGGAGGTTGAAAACATAGATTCGATAGCAATAGTTGCTCTTACGCCATTCGCAGGCTAGTAGGTCGAACTCTCTCTTTGCGAGCTTCCTACTATTCCTTAGGCCCTATATATCATTGCATATATGTGAGTCACAACTAGTATCTAATACCTAAAGGTTGTCACGAGAAACAATATTAACCTTAATAACTCTATGTAGGCCTTGCAATTTCTCTTCCAATAGCCTTCTTTGCCATAATGGAAGCAAGTACCCTTTGAGGAAGTCTCCTTGGCCTTCTTCTTGGCCACCCCTCCCTTTTGCTTGCTGATTTTTCTCTTCTTCTTGTTCTTAGAACTCTTCTTAGAACCAGAAGAATCCACAAGCAACACAACTTTACCTTCCTTCTTCAAGGTAGGTTCAACTATTTTAAGCAAGTTGATCAACTTAGGTATGGAGGTCTCTTTATCATTCATCTGTAGTTGGCACAAATATCACAAAACTATCGGGTAAATATGACGAATCAAATCTGCCATAAATTGCATTATCAACACCAAACCCGACTTATCCAGCCTCACGATATACATTCATCTTCGGTGCGTCTTGTATTAGAGATGTCCCCTCATGCTGAGCAAAATAACGAGTTTAGAAGTTACTCGAACCTTCCCGGATCTTGATCATGAAACAACTTCTTCAAATGCACAACTATGGCATGAGCCGTCATAGCCTCATACTGTTTCTAAAGCTCTAGTGACATAGATGCTAGCATAATACATTTTCACAATCATTGTCATCCGAAGTGCTTAGATATACTGTAGATCTTAAATCGGATGCGCCAGCGACGGGGATTTTGGGGTAGGTCATCAAGAAGGATATAGGCTAATCTCTTTACCTTGAGAACAATTCTCAAGTTCCTTAACTTGATCCGTGAGATTGCCAGATCAACTTATTGGCATCCATTATTGATAGTAAGTTCATGTTCATTGACATGGCTTGATTCTAACAACCTAGATGTAAAAAGAGATTATGTTAGATTGTACATTAAAATGCATGATTATTACAGCTTGATAATTATGCATTATAGTTCCCACTATTTTATTACGAATTGATAGGCCTCACTATTGATCCGAGAGGACCTAAAAGTAAGTTCTCCTAGTATGACCTTGGGTTTACCCAATAAGCCACCTTGGGTCAAAAGGTAGGTATCTTGTCCATACCAATTGCATTTTCATGCAATTATCGAATCCAATGCTATCAACTGTTGATGTATGCACTATCATTGGGTTATCAACTCTTGATGCATGTACATCTCATGTACACTTACCCGACTACGTCTACATCGACATTAACCTTAGGTTTGCAAACAAAGTAAAAGCAATTCTGGTTAAGGCGACTATCATCGAGGAAAACTCATTTCCATGGATAGAACATATTCTTATAGAGAGAGCTTGGGTTTACCCAACAACCGCAACTCTAGAAGAACTCCGGTTCACACCATATTAGTGGAAGACATTATCCTTAATATATTTTATTGAGGGGTTTCTTTAAATTAGTCTCATCATTGCATTAGCATGCTTTATATATCTCCATTAATCTAATGAAAATATAAAGATAGTTGCTATAACTATATGACATGATTATGGACATTCTAAAATCAATTTCATGAGCCAAAATGGAATTGACTAGGTCAAACCTAGGGACATGTATGATTATAACAACTCATGAAATTAAATCAAATTTATATTTTAAGGTCTTCTTTCTTGGATCCTGCTCCATGCTCCTTTCTTCTTTGTATCTCCATTAACTAATTCTAATCCTATGTAATCTAATTACATACATTCAAATAAGAATCTCGAGTTACATTTGAGGGGATTAAGATGAGAAGAAATGCATTGAAATAGAGAGAAACGATGACACACAAATCCTTATTTTGAAAAGTAACCGTACAATATGCTCAATCAACATTAGGTAAAGTCCATAATCTTCCATCATGCCAACAAACACCCATAAACATGCATTCTCTGTGCACCTTTGAAAAGTAATGGAAAATGGCACCTAGTTTCAAAAGTGCATAAAAGGTTTGCCGAACTAAAATGATCCATAAACCGATTCAACCCTTGAATAAATAACCTGATTCAACTCTTGAAAATAATTTCAATCATGGTTTTAGGGGTATTTAAAACCTCTTTAAAATCCACAGATTCTAGAAATTTAAGAATGAACACTTCAATCTCAACTTGCATGTTATCTTAGTCACTTTAAAAAAGATGATTCCTCAAATAATGCCAAGTGAAAACAAGAAAAGCAAAAACCAAGCTGAGTCTTCCGTCATGGCGTCGGAATGTGATTCAAAAGAGCCCTCCGTCCGTCAGTGGGCTATAAGCCTCTGCACGACTTGTTCTTTGACACCATCAGAAATGACAACGAATCTCACGTCGTGATGTTGTTGCTATACCAAGGAGAACACTCGGCCACATTGCGACATGAACACCTGCACGTCGTGACATTGCTTGGGTTCAAATGCACCATGTTGCAACGTGGGCACCTACACGTCACGACGTTACCTAGGTTCTTCACACACGTTGCGACATGACCAGCTCATGTCGCGATGTGAGCTATGTTCTAACTTTGGCAAATTTGATTAAAAATCCCATTTTTGGGAGTTTTAATCTCATCCATTCCGTTTCTTCTTCACTACAATCATGTTTGATCATCTCATGACTAGATTACATGAAGAGGAACACTGGATCAAGTCTTTTCAAAAACAAAAATATCATTGTTGAACCTTTGAAGAACATGGGTACCAAAAACCAAAAACTCTCAACATTGAATCGATTTTGATGCACACAAGTTGGCTCTGATACTACTGTTAGGTTTTGTGGGTGGCAACAGTTTCCAAAACAGCGGAAACTTTAAAATTTTAGAAAACAAAACTCATCAAGAAATGTCTTAAGACATCAAAACGATTCAAAACTAAGAGGAAGTGGGATTTATATCTCTTGTCGGTCTCAAATCGAACCGAAAGGGTGATGCAACTTCAATCGAAGCAAACCACGTCCTTGGTTTGCCTCTAACAGCATCCACATGAAGGGTGGAGCCGATAACCTCTAAGGCAACGGTCTCGTATGAAGTCTTGGTGCTAGCCAAGCCTAGATCCGAAGAGGGAAGCTGAAAAATCCGAGTCTCACCAAGAGGAACTGTTCATAAAGAACACTCTCTCTATCTCAAGAACACTCTTCTTGAGAAGTGTGAGCAAAATGAATGCTTAGGGTTAAGGTTTTTCATAAAGGTTATTTTATAGGAAAACTCTTGCCCTTGAAATGTCTATAATGCCCCTCTCTTTGATAGGTGATAGGCATCCCTATGCGTTATGGCGAGTTTCCTCATGGGCCTTAAGCCCATGAATAAGCCAAAGCCCACTTAATCTCTTAGTGAGGGCTTTTGATCCCGGGATTCCACTAATCCTATGACATTCCATTCTCGAGATTGATCTCTCTCATATTTGGATCACATCCAAATCCATTTTATATCAACCCCATACACTTTTAAGTGTATGACCCATTAGGTTCCTAGTTATATTGGCCACTTGATTCAACTATTGAATCAAGTAAGTCATGAGCAGTATCTAACAATACATTATGACCCCCAATTGACCGAAGAGTCAATGGTCTGACTACTAACCCTTCCATAGACAATTATCACCCAATTTGTCATTTCACCAATCTATACCCCACTCGGTTCAGAGCATGGACAAAGTGTAGCTCCCATTAAACTAACTACCCCACATCTTGCCTAAATGATATTAGATCTTGTCCCCATCCTAAAGGCATTCTTCATGGCATTTCCACTATAGTTAGAGATTCTCGAGTTATGATCCCGATAAGAGGCCATAGGTATACTCTCCCTCTAATGGGAGTGGTGAATCCTTTATTGGCTACTCAGTTACCTTCTAATTCCTCAAGTTGTAACCAATCATCACCTTATGAGAGACTTCTGGAAGGCAACAAGGAATGAAGTCAAAGTATATAATCAACATCCAAGATATCCTTGAACACCTTAAGTCTAAGGATACTTGCACCATTGCTATCATGAGACTATCATCTACAAACAATAGATAATCCGTATGATTGTCTCATAGTAGGTCTCTAATGTACTTAGCTACTCTTAGCAAGCATTCAAATGTCAACTCTAATAAACTCATGATTACAATTTATAAGATCTACTGCTTGATCCAATCAAGGGGTATCACATGTGTACTAGTCTAATAAGTTAACAATGTCAGTCTCGTTAATCTATGACTATAAGATGGTATATACTAACATAGCACATGATAGAAATCTTATTATCATGATCTCATCGTGATTTCCTTCATGCTATGTTATGTATCATGGACTTCATTAATTCGATTAAAGATTTATATCAATTCAATGTATGAATATCAAATTAATGAAGATGCATGCCCATATTAAATAATATGTAATACATACAATAAGTGGTAAGGGAGATTGTCTTTAGAGTACTTCTCTAACACCATCATAATACTCTATTGGTAGACAGGGAATTCTCACCCAAACAAGGAGGTTTTTCAGGTTGTTCTGCTAAGGGTCAAAGTTTGGCTTCCATGGTTGGACGGTGAGGTAGTGATTGAAGATCATCCATTGTCTACTATATTTTGATAATTGCAGTCCTCCATTCTGACAAAGCAACTAGGAAACCGATTTATCTATCGCCACTAGGTCTATTGTTGCTTTCAATTTTGACAATGAAGTAATTCTCTGAAACAAGGTTTTCTATCCTATAGATCGGCCAAGAAGTTTTATAATCAGAGTTTGTCTCCATGGATTCCTGTTATACCTTTCTCCTCATTTGAGAGCCGTAGTTTTAGGCAATGAGGATCCTCGTCTTCTTTCAGTTCATCTTCTTTGTGATTCGAAACCTAGTTGTTTGTATCATTCACAGTATTATTAGCATGCAGTCCCATCAGTTTGTCCCGAAAAGAGAGATGGACTTGTTCCTTCCCAGAATGAGAGGGAACGTCCACTTCCTCCCTAAGTCTTTTTGTTACTTCGGTGAAGGTCTTCTTCTTCGCCTGACTTTGCATGGGAGCATTGAGTCTTAACTTCCATGATGGCTTAAAACTAATATTATTCTATACTGACCCAACATTTCATAAATACCGAAAAAAATGCCTTTCAAACATCAACTATATACCATTAATGCAACATCAATAAATTACCCAATGGTGGAAATCCTAATATTAAAGTAACCTCATGACCAATATATAATAATATCCTAAAAATTATTTACAATACATGTCATATGATAATATCCAGAATAGGTCAAAGTAGAAAATGTCCTAGGGGATGGGGATCCTAAGTCTGAAGGTCATCTAACTCATATAAAATCACTGTGTCATATGAAGGAACCTTCTTCTTTCGTTGTGGTCATCTATCTAGTGTCGGATCGACATGGGGCTTAAGGGGGAAAATGGCCCTACGAGATATTTAGGAAAAGCTTGTTTTATAAAAGGGTTTGAACCGGCGACCTCAAGTCTTAGGTAGGATTGTTTTAACCATTGTGTAACATGATACCCTACGAAAATTATACCCTCTAGCTTTATTTCCTAATTCTGCTACTACTCTTATCATATACTCGCATCTCTGGTATATCAGAAGGACCCTCATGTGCTGCTCGATATTCTCTCCCTTGTTCTCGTCATCATCCTCGTCTAGCTTGACCTTGATATGATGGTTGTGGTATGGCATAATCAAAGTTGTTGGTAATGGAGTAGATGACTCTAGCTCCTTAATATTAAATGGTAACTTTAAAGATGTATGTGCACTATGCCGTACTTCACTATGCCTAATGAACTCTGATTGAGGCAATGGTTTGAAGGATTTGATTGACATGGACTTGATGGTCTAATAAACTCATGATTATATTTATAAGATCCCTTCTTGATCCAATCAAGGGGTATGACATATGCTAGTCTATCGAATTAACAATGTCAGTCTCATTAATCACATGTTTAGGGATAATTTATATCTTAAGCATTGCATATGATAGGAATCTTATTATCATGATCTTATCGTGATTTCCTTCATGCTATATTATGTATCATGGACTTCATTAATTCGATTAAAGATTTATATCAATTCAACGTATGAATATCAAATTAATGAAGATGCATGCCATATTAAATAATATGTAATACATACAATAAGTGCTAAGGGAAATTGTCTTTAGAGCCCTTCTCTAACAGTATCATAATACTCTATTGGTAGACAAGGAATCCTCACCCAAACAAGGAGGTTTTTCAAGTTGTTTTGCTAAGGGTCAAAGTTTGGCTTCCAAGGTTGGACGGTGAGGTAGTGATTGAAGATCATCCACTGTCCACTATATTTTGCAAATTCATAGTCCTCCATTGCAACAAGATTAACCAGGAAAAACCCCGATTATCCATAGCCACCACATGTCTATTGTTGCTGGTTTCCCACAATGAAGTAATTCTCTGAAACAGGTTTTCCATCCTATAGATCGGCCAAGAAGTTTTATAATCAGAGTTTGTTTCCCAGGATTTCTGATCTACCTTTCTCCTCATTTGAGAGTCGTAGTTTCAGGCAACAAGGATCCTCATCTTCTTTCAGTTCATCCTCTTCGTCATTCGAAACCTAGCCATTTGTATCATTCACAGTATTATTAGCATGCAGTCTCTTAGTTGACAATAAGTGTCATAAATTTGAAAATATTTATTTTTGTTCCATATTTTAAAAAAAATTAAGCCCCTTAAACTCATTTAATTTCCCATCAATTTTCGATGCAAGACTTGTGTTATGACTAGGGGTCTTCAATGGGCCAAGTGTTTGGAAACTAAGATAAATGAGGCCGTGATTCGGAGCCAAGCTTATAGAGCTGTTGGTTAGATTCGAATCTTATATTATTTTAAGATATGGCTGACCCACCGAGGAGTCTTATACTAAGCGAGTAGGCTTGGCGGGCCCAAGGCTATAGACCTGACGAGCCTAGGATGGACAGGCTCGATGGGCCCAAATAATTAAAACCATTTTTTTTTAATTTTAATCTCCTTCTTCTTGCTTAAAATTTAATTCTTCAACTAAATTGTACATATATTTGACTTATATAATAAACTTTTAACAAAATAGATATTATAAATAGAATTATATAATGTATTTATAAAGAATAACATAGGAATAGGGGGGGTGGGCCTATCAGGACAAGAGTATGGGTGGGCTTATGGGCAGGCCTGTGGGCGAGCTTCTAGGAGGGCTTGCAAGCCTACGGGCTGAGCCAACCCGTCGGGCCTAAAATGAAGCCCATGGCTAGGCCCTTCTAAAAATGGGCTTGGGCTGAGCTCGAAACAGGCCCTAGGCCTCGAACTTTTTGAAGACCCATGGTTATGATAGAACAAAAACTAAATTCAAGGATGCAAGTTCTTGGCTCGAACATGAGGAAGGTTATATATGGTATTAGTGCCCACTAGAATTTGGACCCATAATGTACATATCACTACAACATTTAACACCCAGCATCTAATCGAGATCATCTCTTGTGCATATTCGATTTACCTTGGTAGGCTTGGATGGGCGATAAGATTAGAGGTGTAATTTGTGAGTCCACTGAAATTAGGGTCGGTGGGCCGTTACGTGTGGCCCGAAAAAAAGTGCGAATTTAGCGGTCACGCGCCGGTTTAGGGCATGCTAAGCCATTGAATTTTAGGCCATAAAAAACTGGACCAATTTTGGCCCAGCCCGGATCGGCCCAACCTGTTGGCCCGAATTAGGGCATAAAAAACTTAGACATGACTCAAAGTTGCATTTTAGACAACCTCTGGAAATCTTCATGATAGGAAATCAAGCCAATATCAAGGAGATAAGACTGATAAAAATGAATGGGTAAATATAAAAAAATTCCATAGAAGATCAAAACTTTCAAAAAACCAGGTTTTCATTTCTCCAGCAAAAAATTTTAAACCTTCCCCCTGACCTTAGACATCAACAAGGAACAAATTTTGTTTTTTTCGGCCGAAATATTGGTTATCGGCGGGTCCCGAAACGATATTGCCTTCCGATAGTCGGTTTGCCAAAAAATCGAAGAAAAATCGGAAAAATCGCAGAAATATTCGAAAATTCCCGATATTTCGAGACTATATTTCCGCAGCGTGCATATCTTTGGAATTTACGAAAAATAGCGGTAAATATAGGAATGCCGATAAAATGCTCGAAGATATATCGATGAAATATTGGAAATATCGGAGATATCGGTTATTTTCATAAATAAAATCAAATGGTTAGAATTAAAATCACAATGATTTTTGGCTTGATTCAGTAAGCTATTTTATTTCGAAAAATTACATAAATATCGCAAAATCATCTGATTTCTTTCTGAGCTCATCCATACACACATCCATTCCAGTTTGAGCTCAAATTATTTTTGCTTTTGTGATTTATACCCGATATTTGAAGATTTTGTTATGAATGTTATCTTACGTGAAATAAGATCACGCCCCGTGAATAATGTAATGAAACCACATCGATTAACCCCCGTTTTGGTTTTAAATGACTATTATAATGTAATTTTTCGATAAATTATAATGAATATTGTGTGAAAGTGTATATTCTTATTTATGTCTTTTTATAGTTTAACAAAGCATTTAATGAAGTTAGAAATATTTTGTTAATTTTAAAGCTTTATGGAAATATTTTTGTCAAAATGTCAGTGATATATCCGTAAATGTCAATCTGGAAATATTCGTTAAACTGGGCGTGGTCGAAGCCCAAGCTATAGGACATGCTGAACAAGAATTCATTATGAGATTTTTAGCCCACTGTAGCATCCAAGGACTCAATTTCGTGTGGCAAACTTATTATGGCAACCCAATATTGAATATCGGTAATCGGTTTCACCTTGAATTGAAATTCATTTTATCTTTGTATTATGTGTTCTATAATCTTTCGTTATTCCAAACAAATATCGGTAATTGGCTCCACCTTGAATTGAAATTCCTTTTATCTTCTTCGAATATGTTCGGTAATCTTTCGGTATTCCAAACAACCATGTGATTTACCCAAAATCATCCATCTGCTTATCCATCTTCCTCAAAACTCCATGTACTTCTTCCATCTGCAGATGCCTCTCTTCCCCTGCAACAAATTCATGAACAACCCCATCGACCTCGACAGACTACAACAGGAACTCACCTCCTCTCTGTTCCATCATCTTCCTTATCCTCCTCGCATCGTCGTGTTTTCGACATATAAGTTAAACAGAACATAAGCCCACTGTGATGCTCCTAACAGAAAAACCTCTCTGCTGCATCCTCAGCCATTTCTGCTTGCCCATGACACAACAACAAGCTCAGTAACGCCCTCAAGCTATGGCCTCCTCGGAGGCTGACCATGGCGGCTCGAACCAGGCATTCGAGACCAGTTCCTTAGCTTCTTCCAGGGCCCGGCTCGGCCGAAGGTCGACTTCAAACATCCGTAATGCTCCATCTTGGGATCAATATTGGCATACTCTACATTCTATCTAACAGCACGTAGAGCTGTAGCCGTACCTGTGGTGATTACCAGAAGCTGTAAAAATGGCGATGAAGGTGATATCATCTGGCCTGACCCCATCCTTCTCCATCTCCGAAAACAGCTTGATCGCATTCTCTCCGTCTCCATTCATCGCCATTCCCGAAATCATTGCATTCCAAGAAACTATATCTCTTTGGGACCATTTTCATCGAACAGTTGCTTTGGCAATACCCAAACACCCACATTTGGCATATGTCTATAAAACCAGTGATCAATCTTACACTCATTGGACGACGACAATTGGTTCAATATCTATACCCAAATTCCAATTTCCATGGCTCCTAAATTAGCACAAGCACAGAGAATACTGACGAGAATGCCCTCGTCAGGCTCCATCCCTGTCGACTGCATCAGACGGAACATCACCAAACCCTCCTTGAAGCAATTGTTCTGGACATACCCAGAAATGATCGATCCCCAAACTCCCAAATCTTTCATGGGAGATTCATCGAAAATCATTCTTGCCGTCTCGACATCGCCCGATTTCGCATACCCAGAAACCATGACCGTCCATGAAACCGCAGTCCGGAAAGGGATTTCGTCGAACACACGTCTCGCGGCCATCACATTCCCAAACAGTACATCGAAATCAAGTTACCCACAAACATCGAACGGAACCTAATTTCAAGCTCTGCCCATGAACCAGCCTCCGAGAAAAGCTCTGCAGACCTGAGCAGGCCTTGAGCGCAAGGGTGGAGTCTGTGAAATGAGAAATCTGGGAGTAAATGTCGGATAGCGTTGGTGAGATGGCCGTTGAGGAAGAAAGCTTTGATCATGGTGTTGCAGATGCAAATGGTGGGGTTTTGAATGCGTTGGAAGAGATTCCAGCCATGGGAGAGGCTGCCATGGAGTGGGTTAGAGCAGAAGGCTAAGAGCCGGCTGAAGGCGAAAGTGTCGGATCCATGGCCGGAAGTGAGGAGGTGGGCGTGAGCAGTCTTCAGCTGTCTCATATGGCGACATTTTTCTAAGAGGAAGAGACATCTTCTTCTACATCTTGACATGGGTCATCTCTGGTTTGGTTTCCAACTTCCAACAATATAGGACTTTTGGAGTTTTAGATTGAAATAATTCATTTAAAAAAAAAAATTTATAAAATTAGTTTTTAACGAATTAATGCTCAAACTAATGTGTTTAGACCATATAGGATTATAAACTGACAAATATAGTTGTCATGGAAAACGGTAATTTGAATTTTATCAAATGTCATTGTCGTAAGACGGCGTTGATAGTTTGAAAAAATCTGGAGATATGCGGCGTTTGATGACTGTCGAACATGCCTAAACGCATTATTTTGGGTTAAAAACTGATTTATAATGGCGATCTTTCAAATAGCCCGAATCTAAAACTCAGTTCATTATAGTTTGGTGGTTGGTTGAAAAATATTTCTTTTTTAAATTTTTTAATATAGTTTAAAGTCATTCATTATCAGTGGTTATCAATGCGTTTTTCTTGTTTGAAATAATGAACACTCGTCATTTGAGTTGACATGATATTTTTAAAAAAGTTTCTTACTTTATCAATTTTGGTAACAGTTTTAGTAATATATTTTTCTTGTTTTAAATAACATGCAAAATATCATATAAGATGGATAGATGAATTTGAATAATCAGTTATTTTTATTAATAATTATTTTAGAAAGAACTGTAGAAAAGATTCAGGATCTGTTTGGTTTTGTTTTAAAGTGTTTTTTAAAATGGTTTTGAAAACAGTGAACAAATATTTTGTTCTTTTAAAGTGTTCATTATTCTCTTAATATAGTGTTATGTGTTTTTAATACATTTTTAGTTTGAAGGTAGTAAATTTTGTCTTTATGGGATTTGAACCCGGGAAACAGTGAACACTCTACCACTTGATCTAAACATGATGGGGCTGGCTTGATTAAAAAAACTTTTGAAAACTCAATTTTATAAATTTTACCCTCCATTAATTTTTGGTCTAATTCCCGTAAAAATGCTTTTCTTATTTTTAATATTTTGTTGCAAAAATAGTCATTTCTTTTATGAGATAATGTAAATACACGAAATGATCAAGGGTATTTTCGTCCAAAAAAAATTATTTTTCAAAAAAAAAAACAAAAGATGGTTAAGTTTACAAAATATTGAATTATTTGAAGTTATTTAGCTAAATGTATCTTTTTCTTTTTTGACATCTATTCATGTTACATCGTTGTAATATTCGGTTATTACAAAAACTCGAAACTGGTCGCTTTCCTATACCCTGCCTAATTCTTAACCACAATTTGACTTTTGCTTTAAGTTTTTTTTGTTGGGAGACAACGAAGAAAATCAAATGCTAAGAAAATCATCTAGCTTGCGGTTTTTTTTGCTTTTTAAGGTAATTTGGCCCAACTCGCCTTGAATTAGGATCGGGTCGGACTGCTATATTTTTGGTCCGGCCTGACACAGTCTAGTCCATCGCCCAAATTATCACCTTTATTCAAACCCGATACCCAACATGAATGGAGGAGCATTTTAGACTCAATTAAATATTTGGGTAATCGATTTCGAAGATTTTTGGATTCAAGATGAGGACAAGTCTGAGTATATCCAGAATACCTGATTAAATATATAATATTATATTTTATTAGGCATGCAAAATGTGAATGTAATCGAAGAGAAACTACTTCTTTGAACATGTTGGAATAGGGTATTTAGGGTAAGGTATGAGTACTCGATGCTCCGATGGATGTAGGGACGGGGATAAAAAATATAAATCGGACGGGAAAGGGGATATAAATAATAAATGAAGATGGGGATGTGGGTCTTGAAAATTGTTATTATTTTTTATATTTTGTAGAATATAAGTATGGTTATAAACCTACAACAATATTAATTTATTTTTAAATATATTTTTAAAAATAATTACTGTTCTATTTTTAAGTATTTTACAAACTTATCATAAAACCATAAGAAAAAAAAAATAGCAAAAATTATTTTATGGAAATAATATGTTTTCTATTTTTACATAAAACATTTCCCAATTTATCAAACACAATTTCTTTATTTTGAAAAACATAAAAATTTTCTTCAAAATAGTTGTTAAACATACTCTTATATTTTAATATTTTTTATTTTATTTTTTAAAATCTATTCATTTTTTTTACAATTAAATAATAAACTGTTCATACTGGAACTCGAATCCGGAACCCCTCCACTCCCTATGCCCTGCCTATCTAAACGTTTACGTTTTACAAAACATGATGAGCAAATCTATTCACTTTTATATTACATCATTGTAATATTTTGTTCTTATAAAAACTCGAGATTGGGAAATCCGTATACCCCTTTTATCATATAATTAAAACCCGGTCCAATAATTATAATATTAAATAGTAAGTAAGCCCAAGAGGTCCCAAACTCTAAGTCCATATAAGAATATAATACCACAATAATTTAATGCAAAATGAATGTTAAAAAAAAAATTTTTTTTGATTTTTCAAATTATATATTTAAATCATTTTGACCCAACAAATAATAATTGGGAAAATTCTTTGGAATTGATTCTAATCTTCAAACAAATCTAACCCAAAAGCTATATTCTAGATTTTATAGAATTTGTTGCCCATATAAATTCCATGGAAATAAATAAATAAATAAAGGCAACATATAATAATAATAATACAAAGCAAATTGGCCCTCTTGTACTGCCTTTTCCATCAACCACGTATCTTCTTCATATTCTTGATAAATTTACTAATAATTAAATAAATAATTATTAAAATATTTTAGATTGGAAAATAATTCCAATTATACGATAATTTTTGACACATAAGCGATGGGTGGAAGTGCTCTTCTGATAAAGTCGTTTGCAGCCGATTTTACAATTTTACGTTGAATCGTGTTTTAAGCTTGTGACTTACGTAATTCACGCGCTAAAATCATGTTTTAAAGCAACGATTTCGTAATTTGCAGCTAAAATCGCATATTCAAAACATGATTACACAATTTTACAATTTACGTTGAAATCGTGTCTTTAAAACACGATTTCAAATTTTAACATTGAAATCGTGTTTTCAAAACACGATTTCACATTTTCACACTAAAATAGTGTTTTGAAGACACGATATCTATGTAGCGCTTAGTTGGCAATAAGTGAAAACACGATTTCACTTTTTCACACTGAAATTGTGTTTTGAAGACACGATATCTATGTGGAGTTTAATTGGTAATAAGTGTCATAAATTTGAAATATATTTATTTTTGTTCTATATTTTAAAATTTTTTTTTATAAAGATATGAGTATTATTAAAAAAAAAAAAAAAAACCCCTATCTTCTTAATCATATGCTCAAAAAAGAATGCTAAGTGAGCCTCCCCTCAAAATCATATTTTTAAACATCTTTATACTTTAGTCTCTTGGAAATATAGATATTAGTAGTGATCTGGATGGGATGGGATGATGAAGACATTGGACTGGGCTCAGAATCTTGGCCGTAATTTGATATCTCTGAGCTCGTATGACTTAAAAGCGTTTTTCGTATGTGCACGAATCTACTCAAGACACCTCATGATTTGTCAAAAAAAAAAACTCAATAATTAATCCAAAATCAGATGTATGGAAAAAAAAATTCGCTCATATTTGAACTAATGTATGCATTTGAAGCGGTGAGCGCCCAGCCATCGATGGGTTAGTTAAATAAAGTTGTATCTTAGAGAACGTGTAGATGAGATGATTTGAGTGTCTGCGTAACAGTGCGGTCTTGAGTTCGGCGCGTGGGAATGTTGTGTTCGGTGGTAGAGTTTGCGGCTCATATTTGTGGTAGCATGAGCAAGCGTGTTAGGTGTGTCTGAGCAGGCTAAGACACCTTTGGGAAAAAAGGGAAAAAAATAAAGTTAAAACTTAAAATTATAAATTTTTTAACTTCTAACAAATGATTATTTGGAGCATTTAGAATTTGATAAAATGCTCAAAAAAGAAAAGAAAAAAATATAATTTTTAATTAATTACATAATTTGAAAATCTGAAAATTTAGGACCGTAGAATATGAAAAGCATCTGGGAGGGAAGAGAAGATTGAAGGAATCCAATCAAATCCGAACATGGCGGTTAAGTTTGAAAACTTTCTTCCCCAACAAACGGTCCAGATCCGATCTTCCTTCCTCCCAACTTGCCTTCCTTTTGACCTTTTGAATCTCCCCCATCTCTCTCTCTCTCTATCTTTTTCTCTCTCTCCATACATTTCTATATAAAACACGCTTTCTTCCAACCACAACTCCCCTATTTTCTCTCCGTTTCTCTTTGTTTTCTTTCTTCTCCATCTCTCCCCAACAAAGTCTGTGTTGTTTTGCGTTTTGTCTCTCTTTCTTGCAGCAATGTCGACCGAGAAGGAAAGAGAGACTCAGGTTTACATGGCCAAGCTCGCTGAACAAGCCGAGCGCTATGAAGGTTTTCTTTCGTGTTATTTTCCCCCCTTTTTTATTTCCCTCATTGATTTGGATCTGAGTATTTGGGGAATTGACGAATTGATGCGTTTTGATGAATCTTCCTGTTGTTTTTGTGGCTGATTGAATGAAATATTTGATATCACACTGTCTGCATTTTTTTTTACCAAGAGAAGGCAATTGATTGTTTGATGATTTGGATGGATTGAAATGCTAGAATTGTATTTGGTCCTGTCAGATTGTTTCTTGATTTGTTTGATCCATCAAATTTTGTATGTGTTCATTTGGTTGTTGGAGAAGGACATGGATATCCCATTAATGGGAACGAAGATATGGAAAAAGCATCAATTATGAGAGATCCAAAAAAAAAAAAAAAAAAAAAAAAAACAAAGGAAGGATCATCATTTTTGTTGTTGTTTAGGATATCCATTGAAGTATATAGTCATATTATGTTTTTCGAACAGGTCTATTGTGAATTAAGAAGATTCTCCCTTATTATTTTGGTTTCCTTTGTTTAATATAATTGTTGTTTCCCTCTTTAATTATTATTATTATTTTCTATATGTTTAGAAATAAATTCATTGATCTGCTTCCATGGCTTCCCTTGGTTGTTGCTTAATGTTTATAATACACATGAACATGTAATTTTCAGAGAGTAGGAAACCAGTCACATTGCTATAGAGAATAATGATAATAATTATTCATATACTTTAAGACTCCGTTTGGAACCCAAAAAGTACTAGGGAAAAAAAAAACAATCTCATGCTTGGTTTCACCATGAAAACTATAAAAGAAAATCAAATACAGTCAAAATTCTTCAAAGTTTTACATATTTTTAAATTTCTTAGTTTTTATATAACATAGAGAAATAAATAAAATGACTTCAAATAAACATATGAAATTAATTTATTAAGTTTAAACTTATTTTTCATTTCCCTCTAAATTTTCGGGTTCCAAACGAACCCAAAAAAGTACTAAGGAAAGAAAATAAAGAGGAAAAGGAAATAGAATTAGGAGATTAAACTTAATTCAAACTTTCTCTTTATTGTATATAAGAACTAAGAAATTTAAACATATATAAAATTTTGAGGAATTTTGATTATATATATATATATATTTATATTTTCCTGTAGAACCAAACATGAGAAAATAATTTATTTTCCTTTGTTCTGAACGGAACTGAGCGTTAATAAGTCTCTCTGCTTCTGACTTGGATGTTTGGTTTTTGATATAGAAATGGTGGAATGTATGAAAACAGTGGCAAAACTCGACCTGGAGCTAACGGTGGAGGAGAGGAACCTCCTCTCTGTTGGGTACAAAAATGTTATAGGTGCTCGACGTGCTTCTTGGCGAATTATGTCTTCGATTGAGCAGAAGGAAGAATCAAAGGGAAATGAGCAGAATGTTAAACTGATTAGGGGTTATCGCCAGAAGGTTGAGGAGGAGCTCTCCAAGATTTGTGGAGACATTCTGACTATCATTGATCAACATCTGATCCCATCTTCTGGTTCAGGGGAAGCCACTGTGTTCTACTACAAGATGTGAGTCATGTTTCCCTTACACTATATATTCTAGTTCGTTGGTCTATCATGTTGAATATTTTCCAAAGTGCATCATTCATGAGAATAATTATGTTTTTGATATAGTATGATACGATCCTACATCGGGTTTGCATGAGATTGTGGAGTGGTACTTAAGTTTGAGAGGTTCTCGTCTTTCGGGTTGGGTTCTCTCATATTAGGCTTGGGTACCTATCATTGGGAGCCGGTGCATAACAGAAAAGGGTTACCTGATGCCCTAAGAGAGGGTTCGGACTTAAAGCTATTTAGAGTGTGAGCCATCTACGGATGGAATTAGACAATGATACAAATCAAAATTAGTTAATGAGATTATTGGAATTAGTCTTAAGCAGGAAGTTCGCACCTATCGGTGGTCTTTTGGGATAGGCTCAGACTTATTAGGCTTGGGTGCCTCGTTGGTCTTCGTTGAGAGTCGATTAGCGTGACGGGGAAGGGCTACGATGCCACTAAGAGGGTCCGGGGCCCGGAAAGTTATCTGAGAGTGTGAGCCATGCGTGGGTCCCGACTTCTCTGGGGGTGGGCGTGATATAATCCATATTAGTTCCATAGAGATTGGGTGGTACTTAAACCGAAGTTCACCAGCGCCTGTCGGTAGTCTTTTACAGGATGCTAGGCTCTCTGACAGGCTTGGAGTCTCTTTGTCGTTGGTGTTTTCATTGAAATTCGGTGCGTGCGAAAGGGTTACCTGGTGCCTGAGAGGGTCAGGATTGAAAGCTGCTCCCAGAGTGTGAGCCATTTGTGGACCGTTTGGCTTCTTTAGGGGTGGGCAATTATACAATCCCACATTAGTTCCATAAGAAATTGTGAAGTAGTACTTAAGCAAAAGGTTCTTCCACCTATCGGTAGGTCTTTTTGGGTTAGAATCTCTATTAGGCTTGAGTACACATCACGGTTAGTCTTCAATGTGAGGAGACATGGGGATTGTGCTTTTGATTCATTATTAAAGGCATGATATTCATATTAAACCCAAATCCTATAATCTTGAGCTATGAGGAGAGTTGGTCGTTTAACATGGTATCAGAGCTTGGTACGGTAGGAGGTTATTGGCTCGAGACATCTCTTCGCAATATATTCCCCATTTGTTGGTTTGAAAGTCCATAGAGGACTTTATTTGGTTTGTTTGACTCTCTACGTGCGGGTATGGGTCGCACATGGGGAGAATTATTAAATGCCTGATATTCATGTGGCTTGAATCCTTTAAGCTTAAGCTTTTAGGAGAGTTGATCGTTTAACACATTCCATGACGCATATGATATGGTTCAAGCATTTCACTCAGTTACTTTACCAGTTTACCTATCTCTCTCTTTTTTCGGGTTGATGAAATTGACTTTGTGGGTTTCCTTTCTTCTTTCTCTATACATACATGTACACATAAATACACATTTGTCTCTTTATTAGAAAAATACTTGTTCACATAGATGTTATGTTGTATATTAACATACATAACACGTACATACATACATACATACATACATACATACATATATACATACATATATATATGTATATATGTCTCTTTATAAGAAAAATACTCATTCACATAGATGTTACGTTGTCTATTAACATACATAACACGTACATACATACATATATATACATACATTTAAACATTTGTCTCTTTATTAGAGAAATACTCATTCACAATAGATGCTATGCTATATATTAACATACATAACATGTACATACATACATATATATACATACATATACACATAAATACGCATTTGTCTCTTTATTAAATACTCATTCACATAGATGTTATCTTTGTATATTAACATACATAACACGTACATGCATACATACATTTATATACATATATATATACACATAAATACACATTTGTCTCTTTATTAGAGAAATACTCATTCACATAGATGCTATGCTATATATTAACATACATAACACGTACATACATACATATACACATAAACGCACATTTGTCTCTTTATAAGAGAAATACTCATTCACATAGATGCAATGTTGTATATTAACATACATAACATGCACATACATACATATATATACATACATATACACATAAATACACATTTGTCTCTTTATAAGAGAAATACTCATTCACATAGATGCTATGCTATATATTAACATACATAACACATACATATATACATATATACATACATATACACCAAATGCATTTGTCTCTTTATAGAAATGCTCATTCACATAGATGCTGGCATTTGTATATTAACATGCATAACACATACATACATACATATATATACATACATATACAAATAAATACACATTTGTCTCTTTATAAGAGAAATACTCATTCACATAGATGCTATGTTGTATATTAACATACATAACACGCACATTCATACATATACACATAAATACACATTTGTCTCTTTATAAGAGAAATACTCATTCACATAGATGCTATGCTATATATTAACATACATAACACATATATACATACATATACACATAAATACACATTTGTCTCTTTATAAGAGAAATACTCATTCACATAGATGTTATGTTGTATATTAACATGCATAACACGTACATACATACATATATATACATGCATATACACATTTGTCTCTTTATAAGAGAACACTCATTCACATAGATGCTATTTTGTATATTAACATGCATAACACGTACTTACATACATATATACACATGTATATACACATAAATACACATTTGTCTCTTTATAAGAGAAACACTCTTTCACATGGATGCTATGTTGTATATTAACATGCATAACAAGTACATACATACATATATATTTACATGCATATACACATAAATACACATTTGTCTTTATAAGAGAAACACTCTTTCACATAGATGCTATGTTGTATATTAACATGCATAACACATACATACATACATATATACACATGCATATACACATAAATACACATTTGTCTCTTTATAAGAGACTCTTTCACATAGATGCTATGTTGTATATTTACATGCATAACATGTACATACATACATATATATACATGCATATACAGATAAATACACATTTGTCTCTTTATTAGAGAAATACTCATTCACAATAGATGCTATGCTATATATTAACATACATAACATGTACATACATTCATACATACATATATATATATATACACACATATGTTGGAAAAAGGAAACTAAATTTTGATATGGAGTTTCTTTATCTTTCTATGGTGAATTGGTTTGCATAATTCAGGAAAGGTGACTACTATCGGTATCTGGCTGAATTCAAGACTGATCAGGACAGGAAAGAAGCTTCTGAGCAGTCACTGAAAGGCTACGAGGCATGTTCACATCTTGTTTCATTACTTAAACAGACACATAGGTGGCTTTTGTTTTTATATCTTAAATAGAATTTTTTTGACTTAATGCTAAATAGTCTTATGTGTAAGTGTTGTTAACTACTTCGCATTGGGCAAGGGTGGTGTTTCCTGTTTTGGAAAACGACTTTTTATTGAATCGTTTTTTAGAAATTTCGTGATAAATTAAATAAATGTTAAAAAGCAAGCAATTTGAATGTAAAAGTAAAAGCAACGCCGGTATAGTGAATCACTGTTTTCATATATTTATGTAATATTTTCTAATCCTATCCTTTTTATGTGATGTTGTTATCTCTGTTAGGCTGCCTCAGCCACTGCAAACACTGACCTCCCTTCAACCCACCCAATCCGTCTTGGCCTTGCTCTCAACTTCTCTGTCTTCTACTATGAGATTATGAATTCCCCTGAAAGGTAAATGCCCTATGTTTCCAGAGTTTTTTTCCCCCCAATCTAATACGTTTTCTGAAATACTGTCCAAACTAGTGCTTAAAATCGTAGTTGGTGACCAACTATGGTTTTAACTTAAAATTTAAAATTGTAGTCAACAACCACGGTTGGGTTTTGATGATTGGTATGAAATTTTTTACAGGGCATGTCATTTGGCTAAGCAAGCTTTTGATGAGGCAATTGCAGAATTGGACACACTGAGTGAGGAGTCATACAAAGACAGCACTCTGATTATGCAGCTGTTGAGAGACAACCTGACTCTCTGGACCTCTGATTTGCCTGAAGATGGAGGTATTGTATAGACTATAGACGTCTGTTTGGAACCCGGGAAAAAATAGGTTTAAACTTAGGTGGATTTGATATGAATAGTGTTTAATAAGATTAAGTAATTAGTGATTTGTTTTTTCTAAAAAAAAAATCAGTATTTTAATTTTTATCTAAATTTTGAAACAATAAATTTTAAATAAAAATTTAAAAATATATATGTTTTTATTTAATTAGCATGAAAACAGATTTTGAGATTTTCAATTGAATCATAAATAATATGATTTTCTTATATTATAATATCTTGGTTTTTCATAATAGAAAAAGCTTTTAGAATAAGCCAAAAAAACAAATGTTTTGGTTTTTTTTATTCAGTAAAAAGTTTAAAAAATTCAGCAATAAATCATGAAAAAGTTAAAAAACCAACGGGTTGAGCCGTCACCTTAATAAATTAATTACATATCTTGTAAAAGCTGTTTATTTGTTTCTCTTTATATCAGAATTAAAAATTTTTAAAACATATAAAATTTTGAGAAATTTTGATTATATTTTATATTTCTTTTTTTATATTTTTTTGTGGTGAAATCAAATATAAAAAAAAAATTCATTTTCCTTCTAAATTTCAACCTATAATGTATTTTTTTTTCTCTTTCTTTCTGGTGGTTTTGTCTTCTTTATCTTTCATAAACAAATACTCAATTGCAGGTGAAGAGAATGTCAAAGTTGAAGAGCCCAAGGCTGCAGAACCAACTGAGGTAAGCATTTCGATTAAAAAAACCCAAAGAACTCGACTCAAGCTCGATTGAGTTTTTTTTAGACGTTCGAAACTCAACTAGAAAAATAGTCAAGCTATTCGAACTTAATTCAATAAAGCTTGAATCTATTAAAAAAATTAATTAATAATTATACTCGAAGTCGATTAGACTCGAGTTCGACTTGATTAATAAAAAGGGAAATTAGTATTAAAATCTTGAATTTTCATGACTTTTACATTTATATTCTGAACAAAAAGTTTTATTTTTAAATATAACAACTTTTATAAATATTGTTTTTATATCCTTATATGAGACTTGACCTCTATCTTGTCCCAGCATTGATATGACGAAATGACGTCATTATTGATGTTAAGCTAAATTAAAATGAAAATTTGGATATAAAAATAAAATTCATGAAAATTGCTATATTTAAAATAAACTTTTATTCAAGAACCCCAAATACATAAGTCATGAAAGTTAAGCTAATTTATCTTGGTACTAAACTAATAAATATAATAAGGCTGAGATTTAAGCTGTGACGACTTGAATAGGGTATTATGCTGCTGGCTCGGTCGTAGATTTGAGTCAAATCATGAATTTTACAAGTCGAGTGAAACTTGAATAGGGCATTATGATATACTCAAACTCGATCCGATCAACTTCGAGTCAAATTCATATATTTTGCAAGTCGAATTCGAGTAACTCATTTGTACTTTATTTTTGGGGTATCTTTAATCACGAGTTACTGATCAAAATCGAAATTATTTTCTTTTGCAGAATTGATATAGAATACTCTTCAAGATCAGTATCTGGACAACATGACAAAAGCGCTTTTGCGAAAAGCGAAATTTTTCTTTGTCGGCTTTCATTTTAGGGTTTCTCACTAAGGAAGGAGATTGGAGCAGTGTAAAACACTTAGAATTTTTTTTTTCCTTTTTTTTAAAATTTTTATTATTATTATTATTATTTTGGCTTTCTGCTTCTGGTAAAATGTTATCATTTCATAGAAACTACTTTTTATCCAAAGGGGATGGATGATGATGATCTCTGTGCACTATTAATATTGTAATGACTCTTTGTCTGTTCTTTTATTTCTGATTTTTTTTTTTTTTTACGGCTAAATACTTGTGTTACAATGTAGTAAATTGTTCTCATTAAGATTCGAACCCGGAATCCTTCTCTCCTTAAACCCTTTTCTGTTTTTTTTTATAACTAAATACTTGTGTTACAATGTAAAAAACCGTCTCATGGGATTCAAACTCGGGATCCTTCCTTCCCTATGTCAGCCTTTAATAAACTATGTCTCCCAAGGACATAAAATGAGTTAACATATGGAATTAAAAAAATTGTTTTTTGAATTCTTAGATAAAATTTTGTTCATAAAATAATTAAAAACAAATTTAAAATTTGTTTTTTGTATAGTTTGTCAATTGGCATAATTACAAATTCTCTAAAAGCTAGCTTTTAAACTATAGACTATTTAATTAAAGAGAGCATGAAAATCGGAAACAATGGCCTTCAATTTTTTTTTTTTGAATTCATGAAATAGAGCATTTTATTCATTTTCTCATATCAAGTGCTTTTTAAATTAAAATGATGTGTAAAAGATGTAAAAAAAAAAAAAAAAAAGATTGTGTAATTTTGAAAACATGAAAAATTATGTTTTCATGCATAATTATTACGTGTACGATGTAATATACAAAGTGAGTGGTAAAAGAATGGAATGGAGTTATGGAGATCCCGGACTCGAACCTTGTAAGAACAAAGTGTATGCAAAGTTGCAAAGTAAATAGATGTAAAAAAAAAAAAAAACCTTCCCTCTAGCCATGAAAGTAAAAACACCAATGAATAATGAAAGTAAAAACAAAAATGGATAAAAATAATAATAATATCAGAATTCTAATCTTAGCATTGCATTTTAAACAGATTAAAAAGATAAGAATTATTAAGATTTCAAGATAATTAAATAAAAAAGTAACACGTAGAAAATGGATTTTAAAATTTCAACTTTCTTTTTTGACAACTAAACGTAGTAAACTGTCCCTACTGGGACTCGAACCGGGACCCCTCCCCTCCCTATGCCCTACCTATTTAAACGTTGATCGCTCTACTATACTACATTGAGTTACAATGTACTAAAATTTCAACTTTTAATAAAACAATAATGTTTTTAATTAAAATAGGTATTGATGAGGCAAAAGGCACAAAAATTACTTGAAATTCAAGAGCACATATTGAAGACCAATTCTACACATACTGAAGACTAATTCATAACATCAAATTATGTGCTAATCATTAGTAAAGCGAATCTAAAATCTCGATAATAGTGTGCCGATTACTGCAATAAAAAAGAAAAAAAAAAGAAAAAAAAAAGAGGAACTAAAGATCAACTGAAACCATGTATTTTTTTACCTGAATTTTGTACTTCTCATGAATCTTCTTTGGTGAAATAACTTGGGGGCAAACAAAATTCTTCCTCTTGGCTTAAGAACTCTGAGTCCTCATCATCTGGTTTCTGAAACTCAGGAGGAAAATAAATAATGAAATTACTGATTTAGTAGTTCAAATATGGGATAAAAGTTAAAACTAACTAAAGCAATCTTATGTAAAAACAGACAATCAATCGATCCTTTTCTTTGCGTGGAGGAGTTTGTTTTGAATATATAACCCATCAATGTCTCATTCCAATATGTTTAGAATATTTTCAGCAAAATTAGCTAAATATCTTTTTTTCGCTATTATTTGTCCAAGTCGAATTCAGCCTTTCTTTCTCTATATAGAATCCTTCCACTAGAAGAACTTCCATTGCCAATCCATCAATGGAACTCTTTTACATGTCTAGAGGACACCGATCGGCACATCCACTATGTCAAGAACAATGAGGAACTTCTATGAAATGGTTTCACGGGATTCAGCAGAAGCTCCTTTAGATGACTTAATCTTATGAAAACTCGTGGTCGGTAGAGGTGTTTGTATATTTACAATTAGAACTAGACTTTCTGACTTCGGAGTAATTCATCAACTTATAGCTATGATTTGTAGAGCAGGTGTGTCAAGTGTCAACCATGCAATACCGGGTTTTCAACATGACAAATTCCTAGTACAAGAAACAGATAAAACTGTGCATATATGAATGTAATAATTACCGATAATTTTTAATTATAATTTCAATGAATGTAATTACAGATACCAGCATTTCCAAGTTGTAGAAACGATCCAGCAACTGCAAAACCTCCTCTGCAGTGAAGTTGCGTTCAAAGCTGTGACAAGAATGTCAGTGATGTGCAAAAGTATGTAATAGTCTTCATTCACAACCTCGAAAACCACAGAGTAAAAAGCAACAAAGAGCAAGATCAAACCTTCTTCGCATAAATTCCGCTAGACTATAGAGGATAAAATGACGATGGATGCCTGCAAGAAAAACAATTGGTTAAATAATTGCACTTATCAATCAGCAATCAGCAATCAGCTGGTAACTAAGAAATAGATTAGAAATTGATAATACATCTGTCTTATAATTAGGTTCGTGCATTAGCAACCAGAGGTACACTTCCTTTAAAATCCATGCATTATGGTAAATGACTTTTAGCAAGTGTGAGTTCTATCACCCAAAACATATAAGTTCTTCAAGGATTGCTAGAAAAATATTTGTCGAAGTGGAACAAAACAGCCAATGCAATAGAAGGACCAATTTATCATCAACCATATTCTGCAAAGTAGAAAATTCTTATTCATCTTTCCACATCAAGCATCAGTCAAATGATACAGCTGTACGAACAACAAAATCCTCCTAAAGAGGACCACCGCCAACTCTCTGGACGTATTCTTATACCATTTTCAAAAGGATTATTGGTCCTACATGTCCTGACTGTGACATTATTAATTTCTTCGAAAACTGGAAATTGAAGCATCACCTGTTTCTCTCAATTTCCACTCCAAAATTTAACAATTCGTGCTTAATATGTTAGATGCATTGAAATGCTCCAGAAATTCCATATTTCCCTCCATCTACAAATTATACAGTAGTTTCTTCACACAGAACTTGTTCATGTCACTTCAACTTTCTCTTCATTAATCACAATATGAATGACTTCATCCAACAGGCATGTCAAATAATACTGGCAGCCTAGACATCCATCACTCCCCATTCTCTCAACCTTTTCAAGTTTCTTTGTTTCTCCAATAATGCCTGGTGAACCCTTTTTATATTAGATGATTGATTCCCCCCTTGCCAAAAAGAAGTCACTCTTGTTCTTGAATTTCTCTACCTCATACTGGTGTTTGATTTTTTACTGTAACTGCACATTCTTGAGCTATTTATAGTGTGTTTATCACTAATGAACATTTAATAGACTACATCAAACCTACAACCTGGGTACAGTTTCCAACTAATAATAAGAGTAAGAATAAGAATCTTATTTGAGGAACAATTAGTAATAACAAATAGCTTCCAATAACATGGTTACTGTTTCCACAATTTTTCTAGTTAGACAAAAAAATTGCCCACTTGTCATCTTTGCACTCGGAGCCTATGCATTGGCAAAACCTATTACCGACCAAGGAAGATATAGCATAATGGCGCTTAATAGGATCTTTGTATCCAAAAAAAAGTAGCACTTTTTGAAATTTGAAATTCTTAACATCAAGAAAGTCACAATCGCATGTGCTGCTTATGCAATCCACACTCATTAATTTGATCATTAAATGAACAACCTTTGTTCACTTATTCCATGAGAGAAAAAGAGAGTAAACTTATTTATGGCATTTCAATTGAAGAACAATATATAATCTGAACTAGCCACATTATGCATTTCCCATAGGATATAAATGGAGGATGTTATAATACATTCTTTTCCTATGCTCTTTCCAACTTTTCTATGATGTGTGTGTGTGTGTATATATATATAGATAATATAATGATAAAACAGGGCCAAGCCCCAGGAAGTATATAAAGAAAACAATAAAAGGCAGAGGAACTATACCAACCACCCAAGAAAAACCAAAGAGGCTAAGAATTTTAGTGCACATTAGCAAGTTTGTCTGATACTCCCCCTTGTAAATAATGCCTACCCAAGAAGTGAGGGAGGTAATGAAGGAATGTTTCAGCCTATTTAGAGAGAAGATGTCATTATTGAAGACCACCATGTTTCTTTCCTTCCAGATTGCCCAAAAAAGGTTAGAGAGAGCCACCTTCCACAGATTTTTTGCTTTCTTCCTAATAGTCGCGGAAAGGTTGTCCAGCCCACCATCAAGTCTTTAACCCGGAATGGGTAGACCCAATCCATTCCTGGCAAGGAAAAAAGGGCTTCCCAATAACTCCAAACTGAGGGGCAGTGTAGCAATAGGTGGTCTAAGTTTTCCTCTTTGCATAGGGTCATCTACTTGCAAGCTAAAAACCCCTTTTTTTAGCATAAGATGCTGTTACCTTCACAATGTTCTAGACTACACAGTCCGAGGAAGTATTTACACCCCAACGTAAGAAATTTGCCCTCTGTTTCTGCAATTAACATGCATATCGGTTATTCAACTAATTACCATCTAAGTGTGAAATCCTTCAGAATTGCCTTGTATATTTAAATATGCAATTAATTTATTTCTCCATCTGACTGATTATTAACTCCAAGGAACATTACATTACATATGCCTTGTATAACCAGATCAAAAGATTAGAAAGGTAGCAAAGAAAACCTCTCAAACATTTCAAACTAGCAATTTTCCAATACAGAAACCAAAAAGACACGAAAACAAGCAAGACAATATGCAACATTAAAAACCTAAGATCACCCGGCATGATAAAACCTTTCTCTTCACCAGCTCTCTCAAATCCCTCCACAAGGATCACTAACTAATCCAATATCGATACAAAGAAAATGAAAGAGAACGAGCTTGCCTTGTAGCTTGACAACAGGATAAATTTCTAGAGCTTCGAGAATTCGGAGTTCCAAATCAACTTGAGACTGCTCCTGTTAACCAAAAAAGAGACATCCAAATCCGACAAAACTAGGAAAACCTTCCTAAAACGGAAAGAGAAGAAGCTGAAGCACAAGCACATACATTTAAGTGCGTGAAAGCGATGAGAAGTGGAAGAAGGGGCAGCTTTGCACGGAGAGTGCACGGACATCCCGTCCTGCTCTTCTTCTTTGGCGGCAACGTCCATGAGGAATGCTTTGACTATCTGCGAAATCGAGAACGTTTTCTCGATTTTGAAAATTAGGGCTTCCGCGTTTGATCCGAAAAAGATACGATAAAATGAACGTGATTGTGTTTGTGGCGGTTTCCTTCCCGGGCCTGTTTCAACTCCATACCTTCCTGGCCCCAATATTTCTCCTCACGTTTAAATTCAAATTTTTAAGAATATAATGGACATAATTCTTTGTTTCTTTTTTTTTTTTTTCACGGCAGATAGTTATGTCATCGATGAATAACTTTTTTATTGGTTTTTGCATCGACAGTTCAAGTGACAAATGAAAAAGTTCGATCCGATATTATCGATATTCTGTAGATCTAGAATCTTAGGTATTCTAAATATTTTTTTATTATCAAATGTGTAGACCTTTAGTCGATCTTTTTTTTTATTAACCTGAATGTTGCGTTATCTTCTCAAGTTTTTAACGTTTTTTATTCTATGTTTCAATTTGTTGTATTGCTAACCTGAATCAATAAATTTATCAATTTTCAAAAAAATAAATAAAAAATAAAATATTTTGTTCTATAATTCCGTTGTTCAAAATTACCTTTGAAATTTGATAAAAAAAACATAACATACTAATAAGCTTGAAGTCTCTTTGAAATCACCAATTCCAACGTTTTCTTTCCTAGATCTAGGTTTTATTTTTTAATAAAGTGGTTTCTTTCACATCGATATAGGTTTGTCTTGTTTTTCTTGTTTTTGTTGTCGACTAGTTGTGACGTGTTTTATCGTCGACTTGTTGCAGTAGGTAAATGTGTCATCGATAATAAGCTTATTCGTTGGCAATTCATATGATAGAGTTATCAAATCAAATCAGATTCGTCAATATGTTTCAGATTTTGAATCTTAGGTATTTTAGGCCTTTTTGGATTATCAAATGTGTCTACCTATAGCTGATCATTTTGTTATTAACTTAGATGTTGCGTCATCCTCTAAAGTTTTTAAAACTTTTGATATTGTGTTTTTATCGATTATATCGCTAACATTAGATTAGTTTATTAATTATGAACTAAACATAATCATATTACACTTTTAATTATATAATTATGCATGTTAATTATGGATCATTTATGAGATGGTTTAATATTAATTAGCTATGAGCTCATGGTTCTATCTTCTTTCTGCTTTGGTAAGCTTATTTGTTAAGCGGTGTTTCTTGTCTTCTATGTATAAGTAAATGGCTATTATAATTTGACAGGGTTTGAGTATAACTGTGGCTTTGGGGAGAAGGAAATATCAGTCTTTGTACCTTTATTAACAGTCTCATCCCTTGATTTTGGAGACTAATGACGATAACAATTTCATATTCGTATCGGGTATATTTTCTGCCTTATTTCTGATTTATATGTTTATTTGTTCAATAAAGTTATTATTTTGTAAAGTATTTGTTGGATCTTTTGATTATTGATCAATTGTTTTTGGGCTTAATAAATACTCTTGATTTTACAAAATAATTTAGCAATCGATATCAGAGCAACTTTAATTGACAGTGAAGCTATCAATTTTGTTTTTCTATATTTGATCCGCTTGTTCAACCATTTTGGGAATTCTTTTTCCCTTATTTTTCTCTTTCTATTTGAGTCGCTCTTGTTCAATTAAAGTTTGACGAAATTTTTTTTTGGAAAGTCGATCATACGAAAAGTCGAAAACCATTTGTGTCCTAGAGAAGAAAAAAAAAACCCTACTTCCTTATTATCAAGGAGGGTATGGACTATGGAATGACGTTTATAAGGTAAGAGGGTCACATGTAGAGGTGGCAATTTTGGGTCGATTTGGTGGGTAGCACGTCAGCTCGAGAGTGAAAATGAGGCTAGGCGATTAATTATTGGCTGAAAAGTGGGCCATTGGCAGGCTACGCCATAATCTACGCTGAAGCGATTGGCTCGGCTCTCACCAGATTTTATGGCGAAGTGGGCTTTTGAATTCTAGGCCGAAAAGTGGATTAAGATTTTGGCCCGACTGCCGGCTCAGTCAGATTGTCACCTCTAGTCACATGACTATTCTCTCTCCCCACGTGTTGAAAATATAATGGATGCAAATAGTAGCCAATGCCATCCAAGACTATAGTTATGGCCTTATGGGAGAGTTTTGGATTAAAATTGGGTTTTTTCAAAAAATAAAATAAAATTACAAAATTAGTTTTAGTTTGAAAGTACTTTTAAAAGTAATGCGTGCGGCTGTGACTTAACAATTTTTTGAAGCTTGATTCACCATTATCACAGGCAATGACTTGGCGCTTCGTTTATTTGTTGTTCTTGTGGGCCAACTGACATTATGCAATAATGAATCAAATTATGATTATTATTGGATGGCATATGATGTAATTACCCAAAATTATTATTCTTTGGCCACATCAACATTTAAAAAGTGTAAACGAAAATATTTACTATTGGATAAATTACATCAAGTATCAACTTATTTAAAAATTATTGAAACGAAAATATTTATTATTGGATTAATTACATCAAGTAATAGATTCGAACACATATTTGTAAATATTTTTCAGAATTTTCTAAATAAACCTGTCCGAGTAGCCTTAAATCCCAAATAAACACAAGTTTTATTTTAAAATATTTATAAGTTTTATTTTTACTAATCAATTGTAAATATTATCTATTGGATATAGTGAATGAAATGAATGACATTCATTGAATAATTAATTGTTCAGAATTCTGTAAATTTTAGTTATATGAAATGATTGACATTCAATGAAGAAATTAATGATATTCAATGAATGAAATTAATGGCGTTCGTTGAATTAATTCCAGGTCCCAAGTGTTTAGGAAGCGAAGGTTTAACGCGTTCAAAGGTCAATCTTTCATTTATATAAAGGTTATCGGGGTATTTGAGCAGTGAAGGTGTCTCGGAGTCCATCGAGTCTCGAGTTTTCCTTCCTTTCGTCATTTTGTCGATGATAGTGCAAACATATCATCAGTTCGTCAAAGTAGCGACAAAGTATTTTTGTCGACAATTCCAGCCTTTCGTTTATCCTTGGGCGTAAGCCTTAGGAATCTCAGCCTTGACGGAGGCGTTTGTACTAAAAATTGTAATTCGAGGAACTCGGTTGTTTCTCCAACTTGTTATATTCTCCTCCGTTCTAATTGATTTAATTTATTTTGGTTTTTCTTGAATAACCATTATTTTGCAGCATTATGTGTATGTTGCTTGGAATGTCCAAACGACTGGTTTATGTGTTCCTAGGTTTCTACAAGAAGGAGACAATTTTTTCTAACAATCTTAAGACAAACATTACTCCATGACAAGCTGGTGTTTGGTTTGAGTTTGTTGGGAAAAAAAAATGATCAAAAGGAACATGTTTTTTGGTTGTCTCTGCACATAAATTTAATATTTCAAACGAAAGAAAAAAAACATAAAACTAGTGAACCGTGGTTGTACCGGGTTAGGGCTCTTCTGAGAAGAAAAAGAGAAAGGAAAGTTTTGGGAAAAAAAAAAAAAAGACTCCAAAAGAAGATATCATGTTTTGGATTTGGATGGATATAAGGAAACATTTTTTTTTCCTTTGTAAACAAACAAACGATTTGGTTTGTTGTCTTTTGGGAGAAAATATCATGTTTTGGATTTGCGGAGTTGGATGCTCCAAGGAAACACTTTTTTTTATTTGAAGCGAACAAGCGATTTGGTTTTTGGAAAAATCCTTGTTATTGCATACAAGGAGTCAACTAATTTGGAAAATCTTTTGGTAAATATAGGAGTTAACTGATTTGGAGAAAATCTTGTTTGCAATAGTATACTGGGACAGTATCGAACTTGAGACCTTGTGTAAAAGATCCTAATTGCCTATCGAACCTAAACCCCTTTGAGAATAATTAGGGATTGTGTTAAATTATTGGAATTGGCTGTTGAATGTTTCAAAAAATGATCTTTGCGCGTCCGATCACGATTATTGTGAGTAGTTATGTCAATAACACGTTGAATTACACTTAGTCTTATGAAATTCTTAAAACAAATGGTTATTGCTAAATTCACAATGGAATTTGAGTTTATAATATTAGAAAATTGAGGGGAAAAGGTTGAAAGGTTACACCAATTCTTATATCATTTTCAAGTGGTCAAAGCCTATGCCTCCAATACATATTGTGATAGATCAAATACTTTATTGGTAGAGTACAAACACATTATGTCTGATAATTTATGTCTAGGCATTAAATCGTAAGCATCACAATTGAACAAGCTACTCTCAGTGGAGTTCTCTACATAGATTTGCCAAATCTAAAGGATAACATTCTTGAATCATAACCACAAGAGTTAATGATTAGTTGAAAAGTCATCGAAGGGAATGGGACTAAAGCTTTACAAAATAATAGAGTCGATATGGTGTTACTAACCTAATTGACTGAAATCGAATCTAGGTTCAAGGACAACTAAAGCGTAAGACTTTATTATATCACTGTGGGGATCTTCCCTTGTCCATTCCTATGATGAAACAGTGATGCTCATACGAAGTAGGTTAAACTATGCTTTTAATGATCTTTGTACATTGGAAAGAGTAACATGAGCTACTCTTAATTTAAGAGATCACCTATGTAATAGTGAAGTGGGGCGCTTAAGAGTGGAATGGGCTGTTCTGATTAGCTCATATACCTCAGACAGGCGTTGTGGCGGCGGACATAAGTGAGGAGCGGGAAATGTGTTTGGAAGATTCTGTGTGAGATATGTGTTCATCTACACAAATGCGAGAATAGTTCAAAGACATCGTGTCTACTATTTATTAATGAGTAAACATATTTTCACAAGGAAGGTTCATTACAGTGCACCCCTGCCTCTCATGCAAGTTTCATGGTTGCTTCATGCAGAGTACATCTCGCCTTTAATCCTCGATTTCGTTATTATGTGGGGTGTTGAATATAGTGAATGAAATATGAATGACTTGTTCACTAAATAATTCATTGTTTCATAATTATATGAATTCCCGGTTCATAAAATAATTGACATTCAATGAAGAAATTAATGATATTGATGAATGAAATTAATGACATTCATTGAATTAATTTGAATTCTAGAGGTTGGGGCTTGGTTTGACATTTCAAGGTCAGTCTCTCCCTTTCTCATAAAAGTTGTGGAGTACTTAGACGGAGTGAAGGATTATCTGAAAGTGATGATCTGGGTTTCTTCTTTGTATTTGATAGTGTTAGTCTGAGCATATCGTCGGTTAATGAAGTGGCGACAAAGTCTTTGTTGGCCAATTCGGCCGTTTATCTGGAAGCGGTGCCTTGGCAGAATCTCAAAGCACCAACGGAGAAGGCGGAGAATTTGTCTTAAAGGAATTGTGAATTTCTGAGACTCAGGTTGTTTCTCCAACTTGGTTATATTCTCCTCCGTTCTTATTGATTTAATTTATTTTGGTTTTTCTTGAATAACCATTATTTTGCAACATTATGTGTATGTTGTTTGGAATGTCCAAACAACTGGTTTATGCGCTGTAACGACCCGTACCAAATAATACGAGTTTTTAACACATTTGACCAAGTTTGACTAAGTTTGACAAAGTTTGACCAAGTTTGACCAAGTTTGACTTTTTTGAGGAGGAATAGTTTTAGGTTAACTAAGACACCATTGCAGGCCTGGTAGTCTGAGTTCATAGGCAGCGAGCGTCTGTCAGACTTACGGATAAAGATTACGGCTATTAGAAGTTCAACAGTAGCACTGCTCCCAGTTATCAGTTTTGTCTGAGTTTTGCATACGCGACCTAGACCTATATAAACATAGTTTGGGATGCCAAATGAAACCCTAGCCCCAGAGACACTTTTGAGCTCAAAAACCCTGGAAAGCTCTCGAAGCGAAGGGAACCAAGTTAGGCTTTTTGTTCGTTTGCGGCTAGTGAGGGTGGACGGGACGAGGCACCACCGGCCGGCCACTAGCGACACGCGCCAGCCTAGAAGGTGCGCCCGCCGGGAGCGATCCGGCAGGTGGGTTTCACGGAGGCAGCCGCGAGCCAGCCGGCGGCGGCGCGGCGGCCACCACTGAACCCGGAGAAAATTAGTGATTTTTCGGCCATTTCCGGCCACTTCCGGCCACTCCATACCTCCCTCCCACCATTTTTTGGGATGCAGACTCATTTGTGGTGCACATAGTTCTCTCATAGTTTGAAAATCAGGCAGCTTAAAAAGTTGGTCGACGATGGGATCGAGTTTTTAGCCTACCACGATTTGTTTGACGAGGTAAGTAGATGCTTGATGAGTTCTGGTCTCTTGGGCTTTCCATTGATATGTGGTTTGTAAATTTTGGACGTCGTTTAGTTAGGTTGTTTCCATTTTAGGTTGTTCGGGTAATTACGAAGTTTGGGTGAAATTGGGTATCGATTAGTCAAATTAGACAAAATTGGAGTTGGATTAGTGAAATTGGATGTTTAGGTATTGGACGGTTCAATTTCGAAAAAACAGACTCCCGAGACAGCCCAATTTTGAGTATCGGGTCTATAGGAGCACAACGTGTGTCGAGCTGTCGGGGTCAAATTGAGCGGGTTTTCATAGTTCTAAAAAAATTATACTAAGGCCTTGGGGCATTCCAATGTCATTGGTTCCCCGATTGTTGGAGCCTAAGTGGTATTTTATTCATATTTACAGGCATCTGCATCTGGCGGGGCGATCTGTGAAGTCAAGGCGAGGCGTACGTGATCTTGTGAGTGGTTTATATCTTAAATGATTTGTAGTATTATGTTGATGTATCTATTATGATTTTATCTTTGCATGTATATCTTTTGTTTTGGTCGGATAGTTTGGTTGCATTCAAACATGATTTTGGTTTCATATAAAACAAGTTATCTGTTTCATGTGAATTTTGTCAACATTTTAACTATTTGCAAAGTTTCTTGTGTTCGTGGATGAGTCGGTGGTGTTTAGATATTTTGGGTACATGGATTGAGGTTGTAAACTATCGCGAAAAACTATTGTTTTTTTTTTTTAAAGGTGGATCTTGAAGTTTTTGTGGATGACTCACAATACGGGTATTGTTGGAAAGGTACATGTGAAGGGAGCAGTTATGGTGGTTGCCACGTGATGGCGGGTTGCAGGAGGTTTGTCAGTTGCCACGTGATGGCCGGAGGTTGCCCGGAGGTTTATTAGAGGGACATGTGAGTGGACGGAGGTTCACTCGGAGGTTTATTAGGTGCCACGTGATGGCGAGTTTACGGAGTTTGTTGGTGTCACGTGATGGCCAAGTTTACGGAGGTTTATTGGGTGCCATGTGATGGCCAAGTTTACCAGGAGGTTTATTAGGTGCCACGTGATGGCCGGGCTTGCCGGAGGTTTGTTAGTGCGTGGTCGGGTCTGCAGGTTTGTTAGTTGCCCGCGTGATGGCGGTCTACTTGGAGGTTTTTAGTTGCCACGTGATGGCGGGTCTACTGGAGGTTTGTTAGTTGCCCGCGTGATTGGCGGATGTAACACGGGTTCATTAGTTGTCCACGGTGTAGTGGTCGGCTTCTGAAGCGGTTTATATGATAGGTATGTATGGGCGTTGTTGATTTTCTAAGCCTTTCGTATTTTTTTATACTCATGGTTATGGTGCATTTTCACTGGATTTATTTTATTACTTGATGACTATACGTGTTTGTGCTTGGCTTTGTGTTGTGAGCAGGTTCGATTATGTTTCCTTAACGTGTGTCGGCTAATTTGTTGAGAATGATGCGCATATATATGTTGGACTTGAGTAAAGTTGGGTTTTGTAAATGTTTTAAGCGGGGAACTTTACAAAGAGTGACGGAAGGTTTTGAGAGAAAAATATTTGAAATTAAAAATGTTAATTTCCTTATAAACTATGCCACTCATTAGAGATTTATTATCTCTCACATTATTGTTTCATCTGTTCCCTAAGTCGAGCAGTTCGCGGGCCTGTTCGCGCGGTTCGTCGCTCTCACTTGTATTCTGCCGTACTCTATCGCAGTTACCTATTTTGTTTTGTTGTATTGGACTTATTAATCTTTACTTGTACCCCTAAATTCACAATACTCTTAGAACGCTCTGATGATCTGTGTCGAACACAGCCTTGAGTCTTTGTGAAAGTTATATATGTTTGTGGATACTTTATTTATAAATGGGATATTAGGGTTAACGAGTGTCTTCTTCCCTCCTGAAAGTGGAGTCCCAGTATCTTCACAGGAGGTACATGTAGTGAAGGAAACTTCACGGGGCGGGACCAGGAATCTGGGAGGTGTCAGGGTGGTCTGTCATGCGTTCAGGTTTCTAGCAAGGAGACAATTTTTTAACAATATCTGTTTTAAATGCAAATATATAAAAAAAAATTGAATCTGAATTTCAACATATATAAATGAGTCACTTGAGATGAAGTCTTTATATATTTCTCTAAGGCGCGCTTAAAATACACAAACTAGTTGATTTATAGGGTCCGTGCAATCCTCAAACGGGTGTGTGAAGGCCCGATGGAGTCGATTGGAGGCGGGGCGATGGATGGGGAGGTACTCGGCGTATACATGGAGCGGAGTCGCCTGGCTCAGAAGTACACATAATACGTCTGTGAGGTCGATGGTCTCGTCAATGGGAGACAATGTAGGGGATGATAAAGGTGAGATGATAAGGTGATATCTACTGCCATGGAGAGTGGCTGCGGTGACAGGAGATATGGTAAGATGATATTATTAGTGTCTAGGGGGTATGGAAGGAAGGTGATGTAAGTATGTGGGAGTATAAAAGTATCGAATTTGATGGGTAAGTATGGCGAAGTATAGAAGTATGCGGTGATGGAGTAGAGTATGGGGGGTGTATGGAGTAGGCAATGTTGACTCGGGTGTACCCACGACCTCCTTACCATCGACCACGACCTGTCCGATCAACTCTCATACACCTTTACCTCAAATGGGCTGCATACAAATTGAAGTGGATGACACCGGAGGTCTAAATGATGGTCCATGTGAAGTAGACGCCTCCTCATCGTAGTCGGTGATGCGATGCTCCTCTCGTTGGTGTATGATCGCGATGATGTTAGTCATACACGAACTAGTGATAGCCTGCGGCGACTAGTTATATTAGCCATGGGATCTAAAGGCCGACGAATAATTATAAATACATAATCTTTTGATTGAAATTTCAAAAACACTTTAGAAACATAGAATTGTAACTTACACAAAAACCTAAGCGATTACCATGCAATGTGGAACCTCATATCATCACATAGAAGTGGTGGTGTCATAAAAGCGCGTCATATGTCTGTGATACCACTACATATATGGATCATGGGAAGTCCATAATACCCACCATAGGAGATGCGTGATCCTTAAAACTACGTATCCCATGGCAATGTATAGAGCGATGCATCTTGATCTCTACGAGTTCGTCACGTGCATCCACTCTATGTAGTTATTG
>JAEQBH010009545.1:0-66073 GCA_016808115.1 Tetrastigma voinierianum | reverse complement strand
GAAATTTGACAGAACAACATTTTGGAAGGCGAATCCTGAGTATCTATACATGACCTAATTCTTTCGCTTCGACGGTTCCACCGACTCCCTTTCCGCTGAGTACTCTTTTCATGGATTCATGTCACATAGGTCCTACATTTCCAAATGCTTCGGGCCTCGTAATCTCCAATATCTGATCTCTCAAATGCTAGCATTTCAAGTAGTATTCCAAATTGGTTTTGGAATATTTCTTCTAATATAAGATTTACCTTTCTCACACCGCCATAAGGCCAATTATCAAATTCAAACATAGGCAAATTCCTACCCAACTTGTATTTCTTTCTTTCGAGTAATGGAATAACAGGACCATCCTGCATTCCAGAGGGCATCCACCCTCTTTGAAGTCATTGATTTTTCAAGCAATAATTTGATCGAAGCATTCTTCTACCATAAACAATCGCTTCAGCCTAATTGTTCGACCTTGAAATAACACTATTCGGGATGATACCAAAGTCGCTGATCACCAGAACTACTCAAATCACTACACCTATAAAAACCACAACAAGCTTCGCAGAGCTCCCTCATCTTTGCAAAATTTAATGTATTTGATGTCCTTGATCTCACAACTTATCAGTTAGGACTCTCGTCGATTGGAACTCGCTTCGAATCTTGTAATTCTGAACTTGAGGTCAAATATGTTTTCTGGAAGACTTCCCTCGCTTTCAAATTTAAGTTCTCTGCATGTCTTGGATCTTGCACAAAACAATCTGATGGGTGAAATTCCAGTAACTTTGGTAGAGCTTAAAGCCATGGCTCAAGACCATAATATGAGTATATCTTCTTTGTATCACAACCGGAGCAGCTCTCAGTATGAAGAAAAGTTGATTGTGATTACAAAAGGTCTAATTCTGGAATATAAAAGGACTCTTTCCCTTGTTATGAGCATAGATCTATCCGATAATAATTTAAGTGGAGAATTTCCCGAGGGAATAACAAAATTGTTTGGTTTGGTGTTTCTGAACTTGTCCATGAATCACATCATTGGTCGAATTCCTGAAAGCATTTCAAAGCTACGTCAACTGTCCTCCTTGATTTGTCGGGCAATGCTTTTCGGCTCCATTCCTTCAAGCATGTCCTTATTATCATCCTTGGGTTATTTGAATCTGTCAATAACAATTTCTCTGATAAGATCCCTTTATCAGCAAATGTCAATCTTTCACGAGTCCGCCTTTGCCGGAAATCCAAATCTTGTGAGTTCCGCTTTAGTCATAAAGTGTCAAGATGAAGGTACGCATAAAAGCGCGAGGACAAATTGATAGTGGCTTTGTTGATCAATGGTTCATTTGAGCATTGGGTTGGGATTTGGTCAGGGGCATTTTAGTTCCATATTTTGTGTCATAACAAGGAGATCTTGGTGTGATGGTATTTTGATTTTGTGGACAAAATTGTCAAATGGCTACTCTTTAGAAAAAGAGTGACCTATGCCAGAAATCATGCCCAACGGAAATAAACGTATTCCTTATGATATCCCGCTTTAAAGTGAATTTCACTACCTACTGGCAGTGTATAATAATTTGTACTCTAATTCTTAATTTTATTTGATGTGGCTACTAAGAAAAGTGTCTTCGTTAAGATAAGTGATTTTTAAAGGTTATGGCCTTTTAATTGCTATCCAAAAGAAAAAAAAACACAATTTTCCCATTGTAATAGAATTAATAAATGCCCACCAAAAAATTGTTACTAAAAAATCTTAGAAGAAAATTGCCACTTAAGAGTTTCAAAATCTCTTTAAAGAAAATATAGAAGAAAATAACGAGGAAGTAGGAGGAAAATAAAAAATAATGTTTAAACTTAATAAATTAATTTTATATGTTTATTGAAACTCATTTTATTTGGTTATCTCTATTATATAAGAACTAATAAATTTAAAAATATGTAAAATTTTTTAAAAAAAAATTATTATATTATTTTTGTTTTTATATTTTCCATTGTGAAACCAAAAGGAGCCTAATACCTCTTCTGCGTAATGGTTGCTAATTTTAAGCACTAAACATTGGATGCTACATGCTCTTATTGTTTTGTAAATCTTAGGCCTTTTCACTTGATGCTTTTATGAAGTCGCTAGGATGTATGTTGATAGTTTCTGAGTTGCCGGTGCAATATCTCTCAGATTATTAATTTATTGAGGACTCACATTGTTAATTTCACTTGGAATGTATGACTCTAGGTTTGGTGTTAATGTGTTTGAACTTCAAAACCCTGTTTTTATTCTATTTCATATGTAGTTATAATCTAATGTAGTGAGCTAAAGAAACCAACAACTTTGTTCAGATTATTTTATAATGTGTTGTGCAAGAAGCATCAACAACACTAAACAACATAGCAACTCCAATCGCTCCCATGTTCAGTTAATGCTTAAACTTGGTAACTAGTAAAACCTTGTAGAAAATGTCTAGCTACATGTTATTGCTATTGAACATAAAAACTTAAAATTTTCATTCCCAACCATAAAGTACAATTTAGCTTTGCTGAAATCTCAAATGCCTATGATCACCAAAATATGAGAAATCCATCTTCGCACCCGAGCATTAAGGAAAAAACAAGTGGCTACAAGAACCCATTTATGCTAAAATCTAATAAACCTAAAAGTTTCATCATAGTAACAACTATTACCATTTGCTAAACATATTACAAACCTTAAGTAAACATGTAATTGTAGGTCGCCATTATTATAGAAAATATTACCAACATTCTCGAGCAAAAACTGAAAAATAGTGAATCAATAGAGATTCTAGTAAACAATAGCAATGGCAGAAAATTATCAAGTTTTCTGTTCAATTACCAAGTTTTTCAAGACATTGCATAATATTTAGTAGAAAATGTCTCCACCTTGACGGTAGCCTCCACCTTGACGGGTTGCCCGTTCACACTACTCCTCTAATGAATTGATATTTTGACATTAATATGCTTCTAATTTCATTCAAAATTGGATTCTCATATAAAATCACAGCATCATACATCTTTACTTTGATAGAGCTAATACGAACTATGTAAAACCCGGGAAATTTTTAATTTTTCTGAAAAATGGCAAAAACGGTAAAAAGTTGTCGAAATGGTTCAGAGTTTGCAAAATTCCTCTTCTAGATCTCGTATGACGAAACGGATCACGCGATTAGATTCTCAATAAATCTAATAACCAAAAAAAGCTTTCATCGACTTCGGTGATAGCGAATTTACGTATTTTCCAAGCGTTACGCCAAAGGAATATAGGGACGAAATTTTTACGAAAATCTCGGAAGTCAGGAAATTGCTTGAGCTAAGTTCATTTAAAATAAATTGAACTGAAAAGAAATGAATTGTTTTGTTACATAAACGAACCCGGGACCGGAGTGGACACGTGGCGCGACGTGTGCCACTTAACAAACTTAAGTTAATTGAAGAAATGAGGGCAATGGAGAAAAGTCTCTTTTTTGGGGCCGATCCGTAAATGAGAGAAGAAGAGAGGTGTGAAACCGAAAATCCACTTTCGAAAATGGCAAATGATACCTTCACAAAATCCGAAATTTTTCAGATCTCGAATGCATCTAAACGAACTTCATCATGGAATGGTTCTCAAGAAAATCTAGCTACTATGTCGACTTCGTCACCGGACAATCGGAATTTCAGCTTTTTCGAGGCACGCAGGAGCGCGAGACACTTGGCACCTGTGAGGATTCTAAGGAGGCGCCACGTGTCAATCAAAGGAGCAAGTCAAACATTGAGCTCAAGTAGGCTTATATGAAACACATGACATCATGCCATTGGGTAAATCTCAAAGTGGTTAGATACGGATAAGGAAATCCCCAACCAACAAGCGACAAGTGGTGTGTGAGGGGACAAAAGGAGACATCTTCTTCTTATTAGGCTGCACGCAGTAGGTGGGAGAAGGGAGCAAGTTTCAAAATCTGATGGTTTTTAGTAGGTTTCACTTTCTCTCTCCCAGACTGACACGATCGTCTAGCTTCCGACGAGGCACAGGGGCTAAAGTTGCTCCCCACGGCAAGGGCTACGCGTGGATACCGGTTTTGGGGAGTTTCGACAAACTCCGGAATGTAGGGATTTTTCTCCTACTTGTTTTACTCTTTGGCTAAAGGCCATTTTAATGGATGGGATTTGTTAAGGCATGGATGCATCGCGGTTTTCTACTCCAAAAGATCTTGACTCAGCCAAGAAATCCCTAGAAGAGAGTTTAGACAGGTCTCACTAATTGCTGTGTGTGGCTTCAGGTGATGTCAGTTATTAAGAGAACGAATATGTCGATTGCGATTTTCACAAAGTACTCTTGATGGTTGTCTTATTGTTGATTAGCCTAAGTGAGCTAATTTTGTGTTATCATATGAATGAATAAGACAGAAGTTTTGTTAATATATAATGCTAAGATATTACCATGGACTGTATGGAATGTGAATTGAATGTGTGGTGTGTCACAACATTGTTATTTGCTAAGCAGTAACCCAAGCAGAAAATCGACCACTGTTACTGCTCACCCGTCGGCGAACATTTATTTCAGACTTTATAAGGCACCCGATGGGACGCAATTGAGACCGTAGAGGCGAAGAAATGGCCAAGCTGGCCTTATTTTCGTATTTTGTAAAATTCTGGGCCCAGTTTCGGATAAATTGTAATCAAAACAAATTGTAATTAAATTCTTTTTGTATAAAATATACATTTTTGTGAGTATGATGTGTAGGCCCAAGTGGCCATTTTTACTTCAGTATGAGTCTCACGATATGAGACAGATTTTCCGCTGTTGACGGTGAGTCAACGAGACACCTTGGCTGGGATACATAGAGGGTGTGTAGAGAGAAGCCCGACTTCTCTAAGATCTACTCTGAGTTTGGGTGGTCGTCTCAAGATCGCCAAGACTTAAACTGAATACTCACAAGGGTAATGGGACACCAAAACCAGGAGTTTTCACGATATTTGAGCGAAAAGTTCGAGGCCATAGCAAGAGTTACGAAGAGTTGGCTTTTGCCGAAAACCAAATCTTTGTGGAACTCCGCTAGTCATAAAGTGCCAAGATGAAGATTTATATAAAAGGCGAAGTGATGTTGAGTACAATATTGATGGGTACAGGTCGATCATTGTTCTATTTGGAGCATTGGCTGGGATTTGTCAGGCATTTTAGTTCTATATTTCAGGTCAAGTAATGAGGAGATCTTGGCGTGATGCATATTTTGATTTTGTGGACAAATCATTAAATGGCTACACTTTAGAAAAAGAGTCACCTATGCTAGAAATCATCCTCAAAGGCAATAAATATTGTTTGTAAATCTTTGTAAAGGTTTTTATGATTCATTATAAGCTGAAAGTGAATTTCACTATTTCTCGCAATAGAAGGAAAACACTAATTATTCAAGGATAATTATTCTATGTTATAACTTCCTATTAGTTTCAGAAGGTATACTACTAATTTATTCTCTATCTATATCTGCATTATATGTTTTTGTTTTGCTCTGTTCACCAAGACATGACTATTTAAGCAAATCAGCTCTACCAAAATGGATTCAAAATCGGAAAGTATGTTTCGTACATCAAGTTCATTGGATTTGGTATTTGGGTTTACTTGTGTTCAATTTGCTTTTGGCTTATGGTAAAGAAGTAAAAATTAAAGGTCGGATGGGAAGTAAGAGAACATCGTTTTGGATCTTCTTACTTTTTGTGTTTTGAGTGTCAGGAGAGAGTAGAACAAAAGATATCCAAAGATTGGTTGAGGGATCTGATCTTGTTGATGATGTTGATTTGTCACAATGCCACTGTAGACTCTTTTATTATATTCATTAGTCATACCTGGTTAGTAAGAAAACACAATATGTTTTGCCAAGAAACTCATACAAACTTTTCTTCGCTGGTAAGAAACGTGAAGATTCAAGAAAAGAATGCGATTGTAAATAAGTACCTAGGAGGAGAGAAGAGTTTGAGTTTTTTATGTCACTGTTGAGGATATTGATGAAGACCTGTAAGATGATAAACCAAGTGAGCATCAAAATAAGTACCTAATGATGATCATTACATCTCACCAGAGGACCACATGAAAATAGAGCACACAATCTTGCAAAGGAAAAGAACCCCAAATATTATCTTCAATATTATCCAGAAAGGAAAGAACTGGAAAATGATAGGTAATATTGATTAGAATAGTTTGGTTTTAATATTCTCTGATTTCTCAATAATGTATATTCCTTTCTTCTGCACAAATTCCTCTTCCTTCATGTATATTCCTTTTCTAGTAAATTATGGTCCAAATTTCTACAGAAAAGGGAAATCAAAGATGTGGACTTCTGAATTTGGGCTTGAACATGGCTGTGGAGAAACACATTCAAACTTTTTCTTCACTATGAGAAGGAAGAGGTCCATTAGCAAATAACTAACAACCTTATTGGGGCTTTCACATACGATCAAGTAGTGTGAATTCCTCACATTAGATAAGTGATTTAGGCTTTTAATTTGATTCGTGTTGCTCGGATGAACTTCAAAACTTATCAAGAAAAAAAAATATAGCCTATGGAGGCTATTGCAATCGTGGACCTTTGCAAGCAGCTTCCATAAACTGATACAAGATTATCCATGGTGCCAAAACGAAGAAGAAAAGGAGAGACCCAGAGGATTTTATTCAACCAGAAAATAACATCTGCATACAAGAACAGAACATGCACCAAGCAAAGGCACGGGTCTCTCTCAATATTTCATTCCTCTCTTGATCTTCTGCTCAGATCAATCCTTCCAAGAGTTCTCTCCAAAAAAAACTGTCAGACCTAACAACCTAACAAAATATGTATTAGAAAAAACAGAATCTATTAGAGAACTGTTATCTACAACAGTTTTATCAACTCTATTTAACAACTCTGCTTAAATCCAAGACCATAAATGAGGGACATACGTGACCACAAACTCCACCTCTGCCCTCATTTTCTTCATAAACAGGTCATAGCTTTCTATCACTATAGGAAACCATTCCAGCCACTTTGTAAGCAGTGCTGAAATTCGAGCAGCAGGCAACTCCTTTTTAACAGATACAACCCAATGGCACAGCTGAAACCGAGCTTCTGGGAAAAAGGCACCACACTAGTTGAACCAACTCCAAACCTTGGTCAACGCTTGCCATAAGACCCTTTGATGTTGGTGGTGGCCTCCACCTCAATGAGATCATCCCTCATTGCTCCTTGTTTACCAACAAATTCAGCAACATGCTCCACCTTAATCTCAGCATCAGTCCTGGGTTTTTTCACCACTCATTTGCTTGGCCCATTGCACCTTAAGAACACCACCATAACCACATGGAATCCCATACCAGTGCAGTCACATGGGCACACCAATCCATAAAAAAAAAAAAAAAAACACCTGCAGCTAGCAGCCAGCAGCCAGCAGCAGCCAGCAGCCAGCAGCCAGCAGCCAGCCCTTAAACAGAGGGAGTCTTTACTGCCCCCAGCACCGTGTCCCAGAACTCTTATATATAGCTTCATCATCCTTGGAGTTAGAAAACATCCACAAGTCAACACAGATGGATACCATCCAATGCAACTGGGGCAAGGAGATCAAGGTGCATCAGGTTGAATGATTTCAACCTTGACCTCACAGGAATCAAGCTGCACAACTGCCCACCACATGGAACTACCCTCCAATGTCATACAGAAGACGCTTTCAAATGGTGTTAATGCATGAGAACAAGTTTGAGACACAAAGAAACCCAAGATCTCTTACAAGGACTTGATTACACCTAGAAGCAGTCCCATGCACTGTATGCATGGCCAGAAACAAGCACGGAAACCTCTTGCTCCTCCTTCTATCCCAGTCCTCCATTACCTAGATCTTCTTGTAAGGGGTATCAAGAGCATCAGTAGTGATAGCGTACCCAACTCTAAGACTATCAACCATGTTTGACTAATTGCAGCCTGCATAGACCAATTTCCAGAACATTTGCTCACGTCCTCTAGCCCATGCACCCAGCATCCTCTCAACACCAAGACAGCATGAGAACCCTCCCACTGGTTGACAACACCAGCAAGCTCTATCATGCCACCCTCTCATACCATGGCCACAGAGAACACACCACACCAGAGGACATTTCACCATGCCCCTTCTCTCTTTCAGTTCTCTACACAGCCACACCAGAAGATGCCTTGACTATAGCCTCACACCAACAAGGTCTCACCATGCCTGCTCTCTCTCAGTTCTCTCCTGCAAACCAGCAAGACGTCCCTATATCCCAGATCACAGTTCTCTCATCTCAGCTCTGGACGCCTCGGTTCTCACAAACATACCCACACCATGACCAATTCCTTCCTTCCTCATGCAGATCATCACCTTCCTTCCTTTTTTTTTTTTTTTTTTTTTTTTTTTTTTGGGTATTCTTTTCAGAACCTCTCTTGATGGTCATGGCTCCTCTTGGAATTTTAATTTCTTCACCAAGACCACACCACTTCTTGACTGTAAACCCCAAGATGCAACAAAACTCCATTTATTCACTTAGGTCTTTCTTCAAACACCTGACAGTCATTCACTGCTATGAAAAAGATAGACCAAGAATGGAGATAAACAACACTCTCTCCTTATCTTTTCTGCTCCAAGCAACCAGGTTTCACATTTCTCATCCTCAAGATGGCTGCCCTTTTCATTTTCCATAGCCTAAAAAACACTCTAGTTGAATTTTTCTATTTTAAAATTTACCATCATATTTCAATTAATTTTACAATGAACAACAACCTATAGTAGTACCTAGTGTCTGTGTTAAATACACTAGAAAGTCACTAATCGCCTTTAGAGTAGTATTGCTTGGTCTTGCACTGTTAATAAGAAATAGTATTCATCTCTGTTTGGGCTGATGCTTATACCTTAGTACTGTGACAGTATTGGCTTTTAGTTATACCCAAGTACTATGGGTAGATGCTGTATGATGTTGCTTCGAGATAGGTTATGGAACTGTGGCCCATTAGCATTTATATTCTGTCCATGAACACATCTCTTACATACATATTGTGAAGACAAAACAACAATTTTAATTAAAATTGTCTAGTGAGAGGAAACCATCTAGATGAAATGATTGGAAAATCGTTACCTAGCTGTAACTCAAGAAGGAATTAAATACCTATCAGAAATAAAAGCTGAATTAAATGTGTCTCTCGGATCAAATATTCAAACTTGTATTCTTGATGTTGTTTTGGTTGGTGAATCATTGGTTCATCTAATAAACTGCTTCCTTAGTGATTGAACATTATTAGCTTAATGTCTAAGTGAATCAGTTATGCATCATCAATAGAGCTTACTAACCTAAGCAAGCTACACTTCAGAAAAATGGAGCATCCTTTGATGACCAAAGATCTCATTCACTTTTTCAAATGCAGATATTTAACGGGGTGTTTCTTAAAGTGAACAAAGCAACAAATGGAACATAAGCTGCACAGGGTTGAGCCTTTATGTGACTTTATAAGTGGGTATGTATCTATTCATTCACTCTTGTTTTTCTTAAAATCCTATCCTATAAAAAGTTTTGAACTTGCAGAAATTATTCCTTTCGAATGTATTTATATTGCAAATATTTACAGGAACCCTGATTTGAAGAGTGAGCAGTAACTGATTTACAAGAGGGGCTATGGAAAGTTGTACAAGCAGAGAACTGTTTTGACCGACAACTCCATTGTGGAACAGGTATGTATATTCCGTTCTATGTATTTTTTTCTGTATATTTTAAGGAGGCCAACAACTTCCTACGGCCATTTAAGCTGAAGGCACCATTGGGTGGTTTGAAGAAGAAGAGAAATCACTATGTTTAGGACCAATCAAACAAGTGCACCAACAGAGCTGGAAAGACCAAATAGTAAAAACATTCAAAATTTAGAGGGTACTCACAGTGACAGGCCCGTTTTCTCCATGGGCTATCTGGTATTTAATGGATAAGCAAAAATCCCACCACTGGATAAATTAAAGACTGATCAAACATTCAGCTCCCTCCTTCCTGTAGAGAAAAAGCCCTTCCATATACTTGTTGTAACCTTATAATTCAGTTGATAGTTTCCTTTTCTCCAAGAAAACAATCCCAGCCCCATGAGCAAATTCCTTGTCCTGCTGCTTCCATTCTAGTAAATATTCTCATCAGAGCTCAAATGTCTCTTGGCCGCTTTTCTGAACCCCCCTAAGAACTCCACATGAGTGTAATTTTGATCCTTTATGTTACACAGGAGAGATTGCTTTATTATCATCTTGGTCACCATTTTGTCATCATCGTTGTCATCATTATCATCATCAGAAGAAGAGCTATCTTCGGATTCTGATTGGACACGGAAGACCAAATGGCTTATCTGAGTTGGATTTTGGCTTGGTTTGAAGCTCTTTCTGGGTTGAGAATTAATTTGGATAAAAGCTCCTTGCTACCTGTGGGTAGGGTTGAGAACGAGGAAAATTTAGCCATTGAGTTGCTGTAAAATCGGGTCTCTACTACAGAGGACTCCTGCCTTTGGGAGCAAAAAAAAAAAAAAAAAACCTAAAAGCTTCTAGTGTGTGGGATGGGGTAGAAGAGAGGTTTCGAAAAAGACTGGCTAACTGGAAAAGGCAATACATTTCTAAAGGTGGAAGACTTACTTTGATTAGAAGTAGCCTGTCCAATCTACCCAACTATGTCATGTCCCTTTTTCGATTGCCTAGGAAAGTCAACATCAAATTGGAAAAAATTTAAAGAGACTTTCTATGGGTAGGTGACAACCTTGAAAGGAAGATCCATCTGGTCAAGTGGGATATTGTTTGCTCGAGTAAAGTGAAAGGTGGTCTAGGCATTCGTAGACTTTTAAGTTTCAACATGTCTGGAGATTTTCTATGGAGGAAAATTCGGTGTGGAGGAATATTATTAGCCTAAAGTATGGTATGCAACATGGGGGTTGGTTCTTTAACACCCCTAGAGGCAGTTATGGGGTCGGTCTCTGGAAGGATATTTGCAAAGAAGTGATTCAGATAAGGCAGAACTGTTCGATTGAAATGGGAAATGGGTGCAAAGTCGATTAGAGGATGTCTAGTAAAGGTGAAGTTCTCGTTTCTCCTCTTTCCCTTCCTCTATGAGGCATTAAATTCAAAAGTGATAAGTGTGGCTGGATTTGGTGGGGAAGTCACCGGCATGTGAGGAGTGGTGGAACTTTAGATTCGAGAGACACTTTAATGATTGGGAATTAGAAGAGGCATAGAGATTCATATGTACTAATTAAAAGCTTAAGCCCCTATCAATGATAGACTTAGGTGGAATTGGGCGTAAGGATGGTATGTTCCCGCCAAGTCTAGTTATGACCTGAAGGCAGGAGGCAAAGAAACTAGTGCTTGTCAAGATGATTTGGAACTCTATCAGGCCTACAAAGGTGGGGGTTTTGTGTGGGAGGCCTGGTGGGGAAGATTTTGACTATGGATCGCCTTAAAAACGTGATTTTCCTCAACAGTGTCCTTTCTGCAGCGCATTTTAAGAAGTTTGAGCATCTCTTTATCCACTACCCTAAGATTTGTACTCAGGGACTACTTTGTTTTCCTTTCAAAAGCCGTATAGGTTTGTCCTTACCGGTTAAAGAGTCAGAATGGCCGGTTCCGTCCTCTCAAGAAAAAAGAAGTAGTTATGGCGGGCAGCTCCCCGTGCTTCGCCGCAACTTGACTGGTATAACAAAGTCACAAGACATGCGCCGCTTGATAGTCAAGTCCTTTTAAGGTCTTTTTGTGAGTGGGCAACCATGATTCCTAATGTGAACCTTCCTTTTAAGAGGAGCGCGGTTCTGCGAAGCTCAGGCGATGGGTTGCTTGTTTTTTCGTCTTAGCCTTCCTTTTGCGCCGTATTCGGCCCCTTTGTATACTTCTAGTGTACTCTTGTGGTGCCTGCTTACGGCTCGCTCTTTTTAATATATTGCTTTGCCTATAAAAAAAAACAAAAGATTCACTCAGGCCATACCGAGTGTTGAGATCAAAGAATACTTAGCACTAAATCCTATGATCGATTGATGCATCCAAACAATTACAACCCATTAGCCGCTATAGTTAATCAAAAGCCCGTAGTATGAAGAAAAACAAACTAGAACAAAGACAACATATTTCATTTTACCATCTCAATGTATTCGCATTCATTTACTGAGCACCTCGATATCATAGTTCTCACCGCACTGTCCACATTTTAATCAAAAGACATTATAATCTTAGAAATAAAAATAAAATGCATGGAAATCGGGCGAACAATTTAGTTTTTCTCATCAAAGTTCATATGCATACAGATCAAGCTCCGTACCTTTATTAGCTTCGATATGACTCCTAGAAATCTTTCACTTTTCCCATAATTGCAAGTAAATCATGAAGTCAGCACCAAATTCGGGAAAAGCATATATATTCTAGAACGTTCACAAATGTGAAAAGTTAGTATCATGAATCTATTGCTTCCCTTCATCAATATAACCTTAATGTCGGTTTATCCTCCCAAGTCCCGACCAAAAATTAGTCATCAACACCCATGATATCAAAAGATATAAACTACTTGATCTTTGAGATCGTAATTGTAAATATCGCATATTCTAAATACTAAAGAAACCAAGAAAAAGAACGTCAATCATATTAATGATGTGGCTCTTGTAAATCGAAGAGTTAGGATATGGTATGTATGAGATAACATAGATCTACACAACAAAAGAGCCGCCCACAACCAGATGATCACTCCTCAACTAAATACATAGTTATTCTCGAGAGCAAGGTGCCTATATAGCGCAAAGCCTCTTGGGGACTCGAGGCATCGATTTTTTTGGCTAAGCACACCATATGTCAAATATATATATTTTATGATTTTTATTACGATTGTTTTATTTTTACATGATTTTCGCAAATTTCAGTTATTTTAATTTATTTTTTGCTTATTTCCCTCTTCTATATGGATTATAGAGTAGTTGGGAGGGTTAGGGTTTTTTTTGGAATTGAAACATGGAAAAAATGGGAGGGGTTGAAATCTCAAAATTAGGCATCTGAGGCCAAAGCAACGTCAATTAAATTAGGCATCTGAGGCCAAAGCTCTCTACATGTCTTGGATCTTGCACAAAACAATCTGACGGGTGAAATTCCAGTAACTTTGGTTGAGCTTAAAGCCATGGCTCAGGACCATAATATGAGATCTTCTTCAGATCACAACAAGCAAAGCTCTCGTGATAAAAGGATGGTTAGATTACAAAACACAAATTCTCAAATATAACAGATTCTTTCCTTTGTTCAGAGTGCATAGATTCATCCGACAACAATTCTATGGAGAATTTCCAGAGGGAATAACAAAATTGTTTGGCTTGTCGCTTCGAACTTGTCCATGAATCACATCACGGCAAAATTTCAAAGCATTTCAAAGCCACGCTATCCTCCCTTGATTTGTCGGCAACAAGCTTTTCTGGCTCCATTCCTTCAAGCATGTCCTTACTATCATCCTTAGGTTATTTGAATCATTAATAACAATTTCTCCTAAGAAGATCCCTTTATCAAGCAATGTCAACTTTCACGCAGTCAAGCTTTACCGGAAATCCAAATCTGTGGAACTCGCTAATCATAAAATGTTAGGATGAAGATTCGTATAAAGGCAAAGTGTTGTTGAATACAAATCGACAGGCTATATCGATCACGATTTTATTTCAGGCATTGGCTTGATTTGCTATGGGCATTCATTTCCTATTTCAGATTGCAATGAGAAGATCTTGGTGTGATGCATATTTTGATCTTGTGGACAAAATTGTCAAATGGCTACTCTTTAGAAGAAGAGTGACCTATGCTAGAAATCGTGCCCAAAGGCAATAACTGTTGTTTGGAGATCTTTGTATGCTTTTTATGGTTCAGTATAAGATTTGAAAGTAAATTTCACTATTTCGGTAATAGAAGGGAAGACTTTGCTTTTAATGTATTCAAAGATGATTACTATTTTTGTTTTGCCCTATTCACCAAGACATGAATATATAATATATATAAACAAATCAGCTTCATCTAAATATCTAACTCAACTTGATCATAGAAATTTTTGCTAACAAAACAAACATCCTCTTTGAAAAGGATTCAAAACCGGAAAGCATGTTTCTGAAGTGAGAAAATCATATGCTATTAGACCAAAGTACTAATTAACTTGCGAAGAACCATGCTAAGACAAAACCCGGCCAGCCGTTTTAGAGCCGGGCCCATCCGTTGTGTCTCTATCTCTTACTCCTCCATAAATAGGAATTGAATTTGAGACATCAAAATTGAAGCATTAAGTACCATTCCTCCAAATTATCATTTTTAAACTATATATATATATATTAAAGAGTTTAAGCAGCAGGCTGGTTAAGCAACACCATTGTTGATTCTTCTACTGTGTTTAAATACTTATCTTTCTTCAAAAAAGCTTTGAAGGTTTTCTCTGCTATGCTATGCTATGCTCTGTCTCAAAACCATCAACAATCTGAATTTGGGTGTTTGAGACAGAAGATTTGCTCTTGTATTTGAGAAAAAGAAAGTGCCTAAATTTGCAGCCACATACATATATATCTAGATTCCTCTCCTCTAACCCTCTTTATTATGGCAACTTAACAGGTGCACCCCATTTCTATAGGCAAAGATGTGACTCCAATCATGCATATTCCTTCAACATTTAGAACTTAGTCCAATAGATCAATACTATCCTCTGCTATAAGATCGGAAGTCATCTTCCTAAATTCCCTTCCTTAGGTGCTATTCAATTACTAAACGTTTCTAAATTATGGTCCAAATTTCAAGCAGAAAAGGGAAACAGATGTGGACTTTTGGAATTTGGGCTTGAACATGGCTGTGGAGAAACATTCAAACTTTTCTTCACTTTGAGAAGAAAGAGGTCCATTAGGCAAATAAACTAACTTTGTAGGGGCTTAACATAGGATCGACTTATTTTGAATTCTCACATTAGATAAGTGATTTAGGCTTAATTTGATTCATGTTGCTCTGATGAACTTCAAAAATTACTAAGAAAAAAATATAGCCTATGGAGGCTGTTGCCGATCAGACTTTGCAAGCAGCTTCCTTAAACTGATACAAGATTATCCATGGGGCCAAAACGAAGAAGAAAATGAGAGAAAATTCCAGAGATTTTATTCAACCAGAAAATAACATCTGCATCAACGAACAGACCATGCACCAAGCTAAGGCACGGGTCTCTCTCAATCTCTCATTCCTTTGATCTTCAGCTCAGATTCATCCTTCCAAGAGTTCTCTCCAAAAAAAATTGTCAGACCTAACAACCTAACAACATATGTATTAGAAAAAAACATAATCAATTACAGAGAACTGTTATCTACAATAACAGTTTTATCAACTCTATTTAACAACTGCTAACATCTAGCTTAAATCCAAAGACCATAAATGAGGGACACATGTGACCACAAACTCCACCTCGGCCCTCATTTTCTTCAAACAGGTCATAGCTCTCTCAAGCAGGTAACACCTTTTTTTAACAGATAGCCAACCCAATGGCACAGCTGAAACCGAGCTTCTGGGAAACAAGCACCACACTAGTTGAACCAACTCCAAACCTTGTTCCACGCTTGCCATAAGTCCCTTGATGTTGGTAGGCTCCACCTCAATGAGATCATCCCTCATTTGTTTTTGTTTAGCAACAAATTCAGCAACATGCTCCACCTTAATCTGAGCATCATTCTCAAGGCCACCACTCATTTGCTTGGCCCATTGCACCTTAAGAACACCACCATAACCACATGGAATCCCATACCAGTGCAGTCACATGGACACAACAAATCCATAAAAAAAAACCACTCACCTGCAGCTAGCAGCCAGCAGCCAGCAGCCAGCCCTTACACAGAGGAGGTCTTTTACTGCCTCACATCGTCCCAGAACTTTATATATAGCTTCATCATCCTTGGAGTTAGAAACATCCACAAGTCAACACAGATGGATACCGTCCAATGCAACTGGGGCAAGGAGATCATACATCAAGTTGAATGATTCTATACCTTCGACCTCACAGGAATCAGTTTAACAACTATTTTCACCACATTGAACTACTCCTCCAATGTCATACAGAATAATGTCGCAGATGGTAGCATGCATGAGAACAAGTTTGAGAGAAAGAAACCCAAGATCTCTTACAAGGACTTGATTACACCTAGAAGCAGTCCTATGCACTATGCATGACCAGTAATTAGCAAGGAAAACCTCTTGCTCCTTCATCCCAGTCCTCCATTACCGAGATCTTCTTCTAAGAGGTATCAAGAGCATCAGTAGTGATGGTGTACCCAACTCTAAGGGTCGGCACAGCAAGACTATCTACCATGTTCAACTAACTGTAGCCTGCATGGACCAATTTCCAGAAGAACATTTTCTCATGTCCCTTAGCCCATGCACCCAGCATCCTCACTACACCGAGACATCATGAGAACCCTCCCACTTGTTGACAACACCAGCAAGCTCCATCATGCCACCGTCTCATACCATGGCCACAGAGAACACACCACACCAGAGGACATGTCACCATGCCTCTCTCTTCAGTTCTCTATACACAGCCCACACCAGAAGATGCCCTGACTATATTCTCACACTAATGGGTGTCTCACCATGCCTGCTCTCTCAGTTCTCCAAACCAGCAAGATCGCCCCATATCCCCAGATCACAGCCTTCATCTCAGCTCTCTCTGGATTCTTCCCACAAACATACCACACCATGAATTAATTTCTTCCTTCCCCATGCGGATCATCACCTTCCTTCTGGGTATTCTTTTCAGAACCTCTGATGGTCATGGCTCCTCTGGAATTTTAATTTCTTCTCCAAGACTACACCACTTTTGAATCCAAAACCCCAAGATGCAACAAAAACCCATTTATTCACTTAGGACTTTCAAACACTTACAGTCAATATTCACTACTATGAAAAGATAGACCAAGAATAGAGATAAACAACACTCTCCTTATCTTTCTGCTCCAAGCAACCAGGTTTCACATTTCTCATCCTCATGATGGCTGCCCTTTTACATTTTCCATAGCCTAAAAAATGCTCTTGTTGAATTTTACTATTTTAAATTTTACCATCATATTTCACTTAATTTTACAATGAACAATAACCTATAGTGGTACCTAGTGTCTGCATTAAATACCCTAGAAAGTCATCACTTAATCGGCCTTTTAGGAGTAGTATTGCTTGGTCTTGCACTGTTATCAAGAAATAGTATTCATCTCTGTTTGGGCTGATACTTATACCTTAGTAACGTGACAAGATTGGCTTTTAGTTACACCTAAGTACTATGTAAGATGCTGTATGATGTTGTTTTTGGAGATAGGTTATGGAACTGTGGCCCATTAGCATTTATATTCTGTCCATGAACGCACTTAACATACATATTGTGAAGACAAACAACAATTTTAATTAAAATTGTCTAGTGAGAGGAAACCATCTAGATTGAAACATTGAAAATAATTGCCTAGCTGGGTAACTCAAGAAGCTGAATTAAATGTGTCTCGATCAAATATTCCAAAACCTGTATCTTCTGATGTTGTTTTCATATGGTGAATCATTGGTTCATCTAATAAACTACTTCCTTAGTGATTAAACATTATTAGTTTAATGTCTAAGTAAATCAGTTATGCATCATCAATAGAGCTTACTAACCTACATGCTACACTTTAGAAAAATGGAGCGTTCTTTGATGACGAAAGATCTCATTCACTTTTTCAAATGCAGATATTCAATGGGGTGTTTCTAAAGTGAACAGTTAAATAATGAACATGTTGCACAGGGTTGAGCAGCCTTATGTGACTTATATGGGTATGTATCTATCTATCTCACTCTTGTTTTTCTTAAAATCCTATCCTATAAAAAGTTTTGAACTTGCAAAAATTATTCCTTTCTACTGTATTTATATTGCAAATATTTCCAGGTACCCTAATTTGAAGAGTGTGCGGTAACTGATTTACAAGAGGGCTATGGAGTTGTACAAGCAGAGAACTGCTTTGACAAACAACTCCATTGTGGAAACAGGTTTATTCCTCTTTCTATGCATTTTTCTGTATATTTAAGGAGGCTACCAACTTCCTGCATGGCCATTTAAGCTAAAGGCAACTATTGCGGTTTGAAGAAGAAGAGTAATCATGTTTAGGACCAATCAACAAGTGCACCAATAGAGTTGGAAAGACTAAATAGTAAAAACATTCAAAATTTAGAGGGTACTCACGTGACAGGCCCGCTTTTCCATGGCTATCTGGTATTTAATGGATAAGAAAATCCTGCACCATTGGATAAATTAAAGACTCATCAACATTCAGTTCTCCTTCCTGTAGAGAAAAGCCCTTCCATATACTTGTTGTAACCTATGTAATTCAGCTGATAGTTTTTTCATTTCAAGAAAACAACTCTATGACCACTCTCTGTCCTCCTGCTTCTATTCTAGTAAAGATTCTCAAGGAGAGCCTCAACAATCTTTGGCCGCTTTTCTGAACCCCTGAAAGAATCCTCATGAGAAGACTTTGATCTTTTATGTTTCACAGGAGAGATGGCTTCATTATTATTATTACCTTGGTCACCATTTTTGTCATTATCGTTGTCATCGTCATCATCATCAGAAGAAGAGCTATCTTCGGATTCTGATTGAAAACCTGCAATAGAAGATTCAGCTGCTGCCACAGCCTCTGGAGTGCTCAGATCAGCAATACCCAGCATCAAATCCTATGATTGGATCAATGCATCCAAACAATTACAACCCATTAGCTGTTATAGTTAATCTAAAGCACAGAAAAAAAAAAAAAACAAACTAAAACAAAGACAACATATTTCATTTACCATCTCAATGTATTCATATTCATTCCCATTGAGCACCTCAATATCATAATTCTTACCAGAATTGTCCTACATTTTAATGAGTACATTATAATCTTAGAAATAAAAATAAAATGCAAGGAAACCGCTAACAATTTAGTTTTTCCTCAGGTTCATATGCATACCTTGCATCAAGCTCCAGCCTTATTAGCTTCTGATATGACTTAGGAAATTTTCACTTTCTCCTATAACTGTAGTAAATCAAGGAAGTTGAGCAACAAATTTGGGAAAAGCATATATATTCTAGAGAAATGTTCAGTAAAATGTGAAAATTTGTATCATGAATCTTGTCGTTTCCCTTCATCAATATAACTAATGCTCCGCTTATCCTCCAAGTCCCACCAAAAATTAGTCATCAACAATCTATGATATCAAAAGATAAACGACTTGATCTTTTGAGATCCTAATTGAAAATATCGATATTCTAAAGCCACTAAAGAAAAACCAGAAAAAGTAAATGTCAAAACATATTAATGATGTGGGTTCTTTTCGTACATCAAGAGTTACGGATATGGTAAGTATGATAACATGGGAGCCCACAATAAAATAAAAAGAGCCATTTCACAAACTGCAGATGATCACCTCAACTAAATACATAGTTATTTGATAGCTGTACCGAGGAGCAAACCTCTAAGCCTTGAGTAATCGGGCTTTTTTAAGTGAAGTGCACCATATGTCAAATATATATTTTATGATTTTTATGATGATTGTTTCCTATTTTACATGACTTTCTTGGAGTTTTGGCTATTTTAGTTGGATTTTTGCTTCTTCTCCTCTTTCTCTATAAGGATTATAGAGTAGTTGGGAGGTTAGGTTTTTTTGGAGTTGAAACATAGCATAAAATGGGGCCGAGGGGTTGAAATCTCAAAATTAGGCATCTAAGGCCAAACAACGCCATGGTCTGGTCTAAAAGAAATATATATAGCGTTTTGGTCTCTATTACGCGTAGTGGTCTTGAGGCCTTCGCACACCGACGACGGAGAAAATGGAGAAGAAGAAGAAAAAGAAGGAGAATAAGAAAAAGGGAAGAAAAAAAACCCCGAAAATGCTTGAGGCGAGGTGCTACTGCCGGGAGTGGTAGGGCCTCAAGCCTGAGGCGCGCCTTTGATAACTATGACTAAATATCAATCACAACAATAAGAACTTCTGATTTATGATGATGACAGATTTTATAACCAAGCTATGTTTTGTTATCACATCTCGAGGGAAAGATCTAGGAAAAGAAAGCAAAGGAAAGACTAAGGAAAATAAATGCAAATCAAAGACAACATTTTTCTTTTTTTCATCTCTCCCCTCAATTTTCCCTAAAAGAACAAATAAAATAAATATTTTCCTCAAAAAAAAAAACATCTTACTTTTCGTTTCCGATAAAAAAAATAATAATAATAACAAAAACGCTCGTAAGCTCCAGAACTATCTCAGGTATTACCCATAAAATGCGTACTATATGCGTAGAAACTAACGAAAAACAATTTGCAACCAAACAAATGTAAAATGAAACAAAAACAAACGTAAATATCTTTAAAAAATCCCAATATTAAAAAATGAGAGAGAGAGAAAGAGAGAGAGATCCCAAAGTTACCTTGGCTTGAAGGAAGTGGGATAGTAATCGGTTTTCCCCGAGGGCGATTAGGTTTCTGCAGCTTGGACTCTGACCCATGCTTGTAAACAAGAAGTGTGGATTCTGCAGCATAGACATATATAAAAAAAGGTCATTTCAATATAAAGTTGTCGATAACAACCAAGAAAATGACAAGAGGAAAAGAGAATCTAGAGGAGAAGATAGATGAAGAGGCCTTATGCTCCAAGTGCAAAAGATCATTGCTCGTGTGCCCCATCTCACGATCTTACTTCAAAGACCGAAAGGTTCAATTTTTTCGTATGCACACCCCTGCTTTTGCTCATAGTTACAGAAGGCGCGCCTGTGCTCAAGCGCCGCCACTCCCGCTAAAATGCCTCGCCCGTGAGAGGCGCAGGGTGAGGCGTCGAATTGGTCCCAAGCCTGTACCACTGGCACGCCCTTCCTCTCCTTCTTCTTCCCCTTCTTCTCCTTTTTTTTTTTTTTTTTTTTTTTGCTTTTCACCGTCTGAGATGGAGAAAATGCCTGAGAAGAGCATTTTACCAAGGCTTGGGAAAGCAGGTTGTGGTGGAGAACCTCGCCGAGGAAGAAGAAGAGGGGGAGCCTATGGCTCGTGGACTCAAACCCAAATGACGCCGTTGGTTGGTTTAATTTTTAATGATCAAAACACCTTAAAATGACATTGTTTTGGGGTTCTTTTTTGAAAAATCATAATACCCCAAAACGACGTCGTTTTGGGCTTCCAACAACCTAAAACGACGCCATTTTGTGTGTTTGAACCCTATATAAAACCCCCCTCTATTTCTCGAATTGCACCTTAAAACCCTAAAAAAACCTCAAATACACTTTCAAAGCTTCATTGAAGAGGAAAAAATTTCAAAAAACCTTTGAAAAAAATTAGGAAAATTTCAGAATTTATGTACAAAATAGGAAAAAATCTGAAAATTAATGAAAACTATAAACAAACTATGAAAATTATGAAACAATTAGAATATTTAAAACATTTTTAGTTGTTTGGCAAACATTGAGAAGCTTATACTTATAGATTTATAATATATATTATTATATATATATATATATATATATATATATATATATATATATATATATATATATATATATTTTTTTTTTTTTTTTTTTTCATTTTTTTCATTTTTTTCTCAATATAATTGTCATTTTATTGTTGATTTGTTGTAAAGATACACAAAATTGACAAAAGATAGTTGAAGTAGAGGCCGTATGGAAGAAAAGATCCGATATGGAAATATGCCTATTTATTAAATGAAAAAGATACAAGTACACCTATTTGTATTTTTTTGATAAAGTAACTAAATGAGACAGTTATGCATAAAAACAAACACATTGTTGGAGGAATTAGAAATTCAAAAAAGTGTAGAAGATGTCCCCAACATGTTAGGAAAGAATTAGAAAAGTATATGCTAGCCAAAAAAACTCAAAAAAAATCAAATGAGCTTGGGGAGTCATAATGTGAATGAGATATGTTCAGTTCCAATGAGCAAAACTTTTGCTTATTGGCCTTGTTATGCTAGAACTAAAATAGTGTATATAAGAGCTCAAAAACCTCGTTTTGTGTTTTGTACTTATTTATTTGTTTCATAACCATACTTTTTCCTTATTTATTTCTTTCCATCAATCGTAGACTCTTTGACAATATTAAAATAATGAGAAGAATAAAGGAATTGATACTAATCTCATATTGATTATCATATTAATGTGCATAACTTTGATAAGGAAACAAATGTAATATCTTTTTGCTATGCCTTCTAAAAATATTTCTTTCCTAGAACTCCAGTTGAAGGAGGAAAATGATAATTTTCAGGAAAACCAAACTTTAATTTTCATTTTTTTTGCCGCCTTCATTTCCTCGAGAGTAAGATTACACTGCTAATACTAAAGACAATACTTGATAATGGAAGAAAGTTTGGTGTCTTGCATCCTTTATTTGGAGGATAGCCTGACTGTGGTTAGTTTAACCCCGAACTCAGTAATGCCAATCGATATTTTAAAAGTAAGCAAATGAAAGGAAGGACTAGCTCTAACTTTTTTTTCCCCTTATATAGAAAGCAAAAATATATAATAAGTGCCTAATAAAACATATAACCAATGCAAATTGTATGCAAAGTATACTAAGAGAGGCAAAGGAAAAGAGCAAGGGGCTTAAAAACAAAAAGCCTTTCTGCCAAACCGATCACGAAATCTATAACGAGCCTACTTATTAATGAATATGGTTGAAGAGATGCAAAAGTTACCAAACATTAATTATTACTTAGACATCATAAAATAGAGATATACCATATGCTAAATAGTATAGGACACAAGAGGGAAGGTCAATTATATTAATTATTTACAATCTAGTACTATAACTACATATATGGAGGAACGTGATAATCGATAATCTTTTAAATGAAATGGCTCCATTCATATTCGGGGATATGCGATTGATTTCAACAACTTTATAAGAAACCAAAGGCAATCATAACATGAAAGAAAAGAAAAAGCCCAGAGAAATAGACTCAACTTTTAGCCAAATAAATTTTCTTCCTCTCAATTCTCAATTTTCCTCACTAATTTAAATAGGAAACTAAAAGTTCCTAAATTTTAAACAAGTTTCCTCCTAATGGTCATCACATTGTTTTCCTCTTTCTTATTTCCAACCAAAGAAATTAGACTTCCTTCTAAACTTTTCTCCACACAAAATCCAATAATTGTAAAGATGGTGCTAAAACATAAACTCGTCAAAGTTTTATGCTTTTGTGTCAACTATGAAATGATCATTTTTCTTCTTCGCTCAAATCAAATAGGTTCATGGTAGAATAGTATCTCAATCTTGGAAAATGGAACTAAGATAATGATAGGGCCTAAGCCCAACCTGAGAGCCCAACCCGAAAGACCTACTGACAGGGAGAACTCAAGCTTAAGTACTCACTCCACACTTTGCAAGGAATCGACGTTGACCAGACATTCCATACCCCTTAAGAAACCCACATTTGCATGGCATTCACTCTTAAATGGCTCATTATCTCCTAGATAGCATTCACTCGAACCCACCTTTCAAATAACGCAGCCTCTTCTAGGTAGCCCTTTCCCAGTAATTCTCTCCCACTACGTATCGACTAACGAAGTTATTATTCAACGATATGTGACTCCAAGCCCAATGCAAGTTCAACTCAAAATACTAGTCCGACAGTGCAGTAATCCCTAGCTTAAGATCACCCACACTCTTGTGTGGAACCAATGTGGCATCGTATTAGATAATGCATATATTGTATACGACCACTGGCATAACTCCGCTTGGTCAAGGCTTCTAAGGCCAAAAGTCTTCATCCACGTTGTTAACTATCTATATATGAATAGTGAATCTAAGTAGGCAAAAATTACAATCGCATTCACATAACAATCCAACTCTAACCGTCTCTCTCATATTCCTAAAAACCCCACACAAATTTGGGTTCCAAAAGGTACCCTCGTCATTAAGCACGATAACCAATTACCAAACTTAGAATATGCCAATAGATCAGTTCTAAAAAGAAAAGCAAGGAAACAAGGAAGAGAAACGACCTTCCAAAGTCGCCACACTCGAACTTCAAATAAGTCTATGAGTCCGATCATGAAAGAATCAATGCGAGTGAAGTGGCACTAGCACTGATTTGAAGGGGGAGTTGATGACACTAGCATATGGAGGCATGCTCTTGACTCATGACAAGAATTCAAGAATGTGATAAACCCTAACTCAACTTATATATATATATATATATATATATATATATATATATATATATATAGAGAGAGAGAGAGAGAGAGAGAGAGAGAGAGAGAGATATGTTTAGGATGTTAGCACAAGAATGGGTGGATTATAAGTATGGACCTAATCTCAACTTAATTTATACCAATTTGTAACTTAAGTATAGCTTCCATTAAAAATAATAACTAAAATAAATTTCGCTTGACTAAAATCTCATGCAATCTAATAAATCTAATTATCAACTCGAAATTTTGGTCCGAGATTAATCCCAACATAGTTTAAAAACAAAAGGCAAGATATGTTAATCACAAACGATTCTCACGGCTCCACTCACCATCCCTATTTTCAACTAAATTTTAATATGCCAATCGTAAGAGGAAAAGTGTGTGTGGTGCAGTAGCAGGTGCAGTGTGTGCAAAGAAGAAGAAAAGGTGTAAAAAACTTATTCATTAACTGAATTTTAGTATGAGATTAACAAAAGGCAAGAAATGTTAATCACAAATCTAGATTCTCTATCACCACTCACCATCCCTATTTTCAATCAACAAATTTTAACAACACATATCTAATTATCAACTGAAATTTTAGTCCGAGATTATCCCAAATATAATTTTAAACAAAAGGCAAGAATGTTAATCACAAATCTAGATTCCCGCTGTCCACTGACCATCCTTATTTTCATGGATAATTCGATCAGATTCTCATGTTTGGTTTAGGACTTAAAATGAGAGAAAATTTCTCTTCCTTGCATTTTCCCCGCCTAATACCTCATGACAAAACAGACTCAACATGATTTCATCATATTCTTTCATCTCTATTACAACTGAGCTTATGACCCACGAATATATACAGAGTTTTGTTACTGGCTCATGCTTGAGAAGCTTTTCTAGAGAACATTCTATTAGTGTTGGCTATATCTAGGGCATCTATGCATTCTGAAAAACGTGATATACAAAGATATTCTACCGACGAACCAAGCAGCATTTGGTTCCAAATCTTATAACACACATTTCAAACACCTGAAGATTAATCCCAAATATAGTTTAAAAACAAAAGGCAAGAAATGTTAAACACAATGGCACCGACATTTGCAGTTTGTCAGCCAACAAAAACCGTGGAAAAGAAAATAAAAAATCATTCTCATGCTTTAAGCTGTGCTAAACTTCAAGCAGTTGCATTATGTCCAGTTGGGTAAGGTTTTAGGTTTTCCCTAGTCCCAAAGAAAGAAGAATCCAACATTCAAAATTTAAACATTTCTTCATTTCCCACATTTTCTCACCAACCAAGCATAAAACATCCAAATCACAATTTAAAATGCATCTATTCAATCCAAAAAGGAAAAACCCACGCTCTTTTTTTTCCCCGAAAGAGAAGACCCAATGCTTTTTTTTCCAAATAAAAGAAACCCACCGCAGCAACCTTGCAATAAACCCAAGAAAACAAAGGGCAAAGGAAAATCCAATAGAACCCAAACAACAAAAACTCGAAACCTCGACAACCTCAGAACCCTGAAGTGGAATCAAAACCAGACCCACATAACACAAAAAAACAAATGGAACTGTTTCTGACCCACAATCCAAACACACCCCAAGAAACAGTCTGTGCACGGCTGAAAATCCTTTGATTTTCCCTCCTATTGTCCTCACTTCTCCTGCCATTTATGACCAACCAAACAGCAAACAAACAGATTGCAAATCAAAAGAAAAGAAAACCACCAAATCAAACTAAAAAAAAAGGAGATAGGGCGGGTTCCAGGGCTGGAATAATGGAACAAAATATTAAATTTTATAGTAAGGATCAGTCTAACTATGAAAAGAGGGTTGATTACTGTGCATCCAAAATGTCCAACCAGTTTGGAATCCAACCCACTATTTTCTTAAAAGTTTTGAATAGTACCAAAATCCCAAACCTAAAAGATGAGGACAAGGCTTGAACATGACGAAATTTGAAGAGGGCAAGAAATGTTCAATATTAACATCATGGGTTAGAAGACTAAAACCAAACACGATTTGCCACTTAATCAAACACAAATACATCACATATAGCATAGAAAACAATCAAAACAAAGGACCTGAATGTGTTGCTGGAGACAGCGATATGGAAAATAATCGATTTTTCATGACATAGCGAGGGGGCAGAATCGAAAATGCAATGAGGTCGCGGAAGACACAGAAGACACTTGGTTGATCATGAACAAAAGAAAACGAACTTACTGCTTGGATCTTCGGCAGGATTACACACGTCGCTGGAAACTTTCTCAGATCAGGGAACTTCAGGTTCTGAATGCATAACGTAACAACGTTCAATGGCAAAAGGGAGGAGAAACTAGGGTTTAAACAAATTATGTACAGCGGATACTTTGGTTATTAAGTAAATTCATGACGGTGATATAGTACTAATAATTATATTTATTGGCGGCGCAGGCATTGTAAAGATTCCACCCGAACCCTCGACTTACTCAAAATCTATTCCAAAAAACCATTCATACTGACAAGAAAAACATTACAATCCCAAGAATTTCTCTATACACCCTTATATCACAATACCCCATTTTACACCCCATCTTCATCGCGATATATAAATTCTCACAGAATATAATTTCTCTTATTAAAATTTTTCCAAACCCTTCCCATTTGGGACGCACTTTATAGGTACCGTAATACCCTTCCATCATTAATCCAATTGTACATTTTATTATTTTTAATTTTTCTTTAAATTATAAAATATTTTATTGTGTTAATATTCAAATTCTTTCAAATATTTTATGACGTGTTTGGTTTTGAAAATATATTTGACTAAATAAAGTGAAAATGGTTTTATAATTTAGCATTAATTGAATCAAAATTTGAGTTTCAAGTTAATTTTGAAGATCATTGATATTTTATTATTGCATTGTTCAATCTCTCGATGCCTTACTCTCACGTTAAATGCTCAATTTTTCAAACGCATTAATTGCTTTGCTTATTGGCTTTGTTAGATTTCTATTTATTTGTTTATTAATCATATTTTTTCCTTATTTTTCCTTCCATCAATCACGCTGACAATATTAAAATTAAGGAAAAAGAATTTAAAACTTTGATCAAGAACAACTTTTAATACCTTGCTATGCCTTCTAAAAATATTTATCTTCTTTCCTTAGTAATTACAGTGGGAGAGAGGAAAATTAACATTATTTATAGGAAACTAAACTTTAATTTCATTTTTGGGAGAAGCATCTATTTCTTGAGAGGGTATCACACTTTGAAGGATGCTAGCACAATACTTGATAATGGGAGAAAGCTGGTGTCGTATCCATTTTATTTGGAGGATAGCCTTAATGTTTTTAGTTTATCCCTAAACTCAATAATCCCAATCGATATTTTAAAAGTAAACAAATGAAATGAATAACTGCAAATATAGTTTAAAAACAAAAGGAAATAAATGTTAAACACAATGACACCCATGACAGGTGTCATAAACAACAAAAACCGTGGGAAATAAATAAATAAAATGACATAAGAATAAAAAAGACCAATCTCATGCTTTAAGTCAGGCCGAACTTTTTTTTCCAAGCAAAGCCATATCAGGTCCATGGATCAAGTTTTAGGTTTTCCCTAATCCCAAAGAAATAAGAATACAACATTCAAAATTTAAAATCTCTTATTTTCCCACACATTTTCTCACCAACTACATAAACATCCAAATTACAATTTAAAATACATTAATTCAACCAAAAGGAAAACCCACATATTTTCCAGAAAGAAAATACCCAAATTCCATGTGAGCACAAGGTGACACAAAGCCTAACTCCAATCTCCACCATACGACATGAAAACCAATACCCACATTCGTATTAAAAAATTAACAATGGGAGTTAAATGATAAGAAAATACCTGGAAGCAAAAGAAAGAGTAAGAAAAACGAATGATTACGATGAAAAAGGCGTTATGGAGTAGGGGAACATGAAATTCAAGTGGGTTGCAGAGGTTCGAGGAATTCACAAAATCGCCTGATCTCACACACTTGGTTCCGAAAGCTTATTGGAGTTTTGTTTTATATATATAGTTTGATTTGGTAATTATAGATATATTAATAAGATATTATTTCATAAAAATATGACTTAAATATTTAAAATCTATACATTTTAGACTCACTTCTTTTTTTTAGTTGCATCAAATTATTAAGTTTATAAGTACTAATATTATGTAATCTTTTTCCAAATATTTAGATTAATCTTATTATGTTGGGTACTACTTAAAAATGATATGAATAAATAGTATATAAAAGAATTATGTTTTGATTTTATAGAAAAACCTAATGTATTGTAGCCTTTGTTATTTTTTTTTATTTTTAAATTAAGAAATACTTTTATTATGTTAATATTCAAATTGCTCAAATATTTTATGACGTGTTTCGTTTAATATATATATATATATATATATATATATATATATTAAAAGGTTTAAATTTTTTTTTCTAAACATAATTTTGTATGACATTGTAAGAAAAATATAAGTTATTGAATTTGGGTTGAGTTCCAAACAAGGCTTCAAAGTTGGAGAAAATGGGCCAAGAAAAGAGAGTTAAATACATTAATGCGATTAAAACCCACTTCACAAATTATTAAAACATGTTACGAGGCTTAAACTGACGGCCCTGGCCCAATGAACCGAGCTCCATTAGGGATAAGGGCTAAATGGCTCGTCAATTACGCTAACTTTTATTTAAGTTCCTCGTATAAGATAACTCGATCCTATACGTTGTCGTGAAGCTCAAAACGGACATAAATTTTGATCAAACATTGCAAATTAAAAATAATAAATATCAATTCTTACAAATTTTATGTTTTAGAAAATAAAATTTATATGAAATACTTATAGTTTATTCACATGTTCTTAAAGATTAATATAGAAAAATTATTTTAGTTATATTTTTTTCTTTTATTTTAAATTAATTTTCGTAATTAGTAATATTTTTATTTAATTAAAAATAATAATTACTTAATAACCATTATTTTTCTATAAATAACTATTTTATATTTTTTATAATAGAAAAATTAATATTTTTAATAATTCAAAAAAGAAATTGATTATCAAATAATAAAGAAAGGGGAAGAGCCGCAAACGAAGAGCCGTGCTCACCATTGTGGATTAGGCATCTCCTGCTCTCTCCCCCTCTTGGTTTTCAACACTATGGATCGAGATCGATACGAGGTTCCACAATGTCGCGATGAGCTCCACGGCATTCTGGGTCAGTACTTCGCGATGAGCAAAAGCACTTCCACTGAGCTTCGATCTACCGCCTCAGAGGTAACCTGATTTTGCAGCTTTTTTCATTTCCATTGATTCAATTCCTTCAAAAGAGAAAGAACGTCTCTCTCTTTTATCTCTATCTTTCTTCTCCCCTTTATATATTCTCCAAACTCCTCTGATAGAGAGAGAATCAACTCTTCTCTCTCTACCTCTCTTCTTTTGTCTCTTGCGTGTTAGGGCTTCATCCTCCGTTTCTTTGACTCCTAGGGCTTCAATTCTTTTGCATGCTTGACTTTTTTTCTTGATGGTTTTCCAGATTGATTGGTTGATTCTGTTTTGTTTTGTTTCAGGGTTTCTTCAAGGATTTTAGGGTTGTAGAGAAACTTGACAAGTGATTCACTGTCAAGAGCTCTTCTGCAGATTTCTGTGAATGCAGTTTTTTTAAGAATTACTGATAATCAGGGTCTGTAATTCTTATTGCTTCGTAAGCTCAAGATAGCCTGCCCAACTGGTCCAGAATCCAGTGGCATACAGCTCTCTATCAGACCTCTTTGAAAACACAATCTGTTAATATTGCTAAGAAATTCTATAATGTTGCTCTGCTCAGTGCCGGAGAAAAGGACATTGATGGCAATAAGTGGAATCTTCGTTGTGAGCATCATGAGGGAGTTTCTAGGCATCGGTATGGGTATGTCCCTCCAATGACTCCTGAAGGATTTTGGAATATTGGATTTGATTCTGAAATGTGAATATTTAAGCTACAGCAGATCTATTTGAACCATAGCAGAATTTGATATTTAATTATATTATTTACTGCTTTCTAGTCTAACTCCTAATTGAAAGTGGAAATGGAGACATCATTTCACCAAGAATATCAAATATCACAAATATGCTATTCAAAAGGTGTGTAGCGCACAAACCTAAAGGTTCAAGGGTAAAAGAATGTTACTATGCCTTCCTTCCATTTGATTGATGTAGCTGATATTTTTGTAATGCCTTCATCACAGAAGGTAAAAGTCTTTGTCAGCTTGGTATCCTCAAAAAATGGATTGGGATTAGAGTTCTTAAAAGTAAAAGAAAAAAACATTAGTAACCATTTGCAGAATCTATTAACCATGTCTACAAACACAAAGGTAAGCATTAGGCTTTTCTATTCAAACATAAATAATTAGAACAAAATATGAGGAGGGGAAAAGAAATGAACTCACAAATGTAATAGAATAACCAGTAGGCATGAACAAAGCAACAAGGAAAGAGATTGACCAGTGCTTAGCTTCAATGACTAAATTGAACGTTTCTGGGCATAAGCGCCGCCATCTAGAAGGAGCTGAATAGGGTAGTGAGAAATTTTCCAAACAGGCTATGAATGAAGATGTCTTGAAAATAAAAAACAAGAAATGCGATTCTAGGTTTGGATCTATTCTTGATCCCCGCTTTGATTCTTCTTTTGAATGACTTAACTGTGTGTTCAGTGTAAGCTTAATTGACTACATCAATGTGATATATAGGCATGTTTAATTTCGATTTTGAAATATGCTTATCAAGTTATCAAGAACAAGAAAAACAAGAAGAACATGTTTGACTCCTAATTTATTTTGTTCTCAAAAACACAAAGAATATCATTTTCGTGTTTCAAGAATGCTTTAAAAAACACAGAGAACAACATTTTGGCATTCTCTAAAAACTATTCTCATTCTTTGAATTTAGTGTTGTTTGTGTTCAAGACAAAAAAACTGGGAACCAAAAGTGTTCTATGTTTTGTTTTCCTTGTTTTTAGAACAAAAACTTTTTTTTCAAAACTCAGAACTAAACATGCCATAAAATCGATTAAATAGTAAGAGCTAACAGTTATGCTCCTTGCTCACAAACAATCCCATTTGGAACTTTGATTATAACATCCATCGGAGAATTTCAAAATCGCTTACTATGGAGCTTAAAGTTGTAGGATAAAATCCTAGGTTTCCAATGATTTAACCATGATTATGTGCATGATTTGTAGAAGTGAATGGAGGAAAGGGTCTATGGTAGATCCTTGGCAACAAAATATGTATATCATCGGCCATAACAAAGATAAAAATGGGAATTTTGTGCTTTCTTCATTTTTTTTCTTATGTATTGTGTGTAGTAGGTGGATTTGGGATTGGTATTTGGTTCCCATTTTGTGTAAAAATAAAAAATAATCATAAGAATAAATCCATGAGGACTATGGAACCCAGCAGAGATGTATCCGTTTGGTTCCTATTTTTGAAAACACAGAGAACACTATTTTGTGTTATCTCAAAACTGTTTTTGTTCTCTAAATTTAGTATTTTCTATGTTCTCTGTGTTATCCTTGTTTATTTGAACAAAAAACCAGTTTTCAAAAACTGTAAACCATAAACAAACTAGCCCTATCATGCATGCCTCTATGTAATATAATTCTTTTTATAATCAAAGCAGATTAATTCATTTGGGCAACATTTTTTCAGGATGGGCATGATGAGAAGGCCATAATATGTATACTAGGACATAGAAATGCAGATCAAAGGAAGCAAATTAAGCTATTTATCAAAAGATTTATCTAGAGGATCTCAACAAAAAACTCAAATCTGAGCTTTCCGGAGACTTTGAGGTCTGTATTAATTCAACATATTATTTTAACCTTCACATGCATACAAGACTTCCATATCTATTTGTTAATGCTAATAATAAATACCATTGCGTTAATATTGCATGTGTCCAGTTAATATTGCTCCTAGACTTATTTCAGAAGGTATGATATCTCCTAGATGCTTTTTATTGTGATTAGCTTTGCCTCATTATATAGATCATCTTTGTCAATGGTTTGCCTTGGTTATTTCTTTGTATGTTGCTTGTATATGTAGGATGTACTCTTTCTGTTTAGGGTTCTCTCCATTTTTTTTCCATGTTATTCATTTTGCTTCTGCAGTAATAAAACCCTATTTATAATTTCAGATGTCCTCTGAATAATAATATTACTTTTTTTCCCATGGTTTTGGGGCTCTGGCTCTGTGGTAGTAGGAGAGCTTTTCAATAATATAGTAGGTACTATTAATTACTAAAGAATGCATAGCTACTTATCCACGTATCACCTTATCTTAGTTGCCTTGTCTAAGATTTACACTCTACTGTAGTTTCTTCAATCTCTAGCGATTAGCATTTGTGACGATAAGCTGTCATTCATGCTAAGCAAGGTCATACATCGCGACTTTATCTCCTAAAGTTTCTGCATCAATGCGTAGTTGGAACATATTTATCCAAGCACAATCTAACTCAATCATATTTTCCCATTGAAGCTCAAAATCTAAGAACTGGGCTTCCAAATAGACGCATTTAAACCTGTTTATGTATGTCTGTATTCAGTTGTCCCATTGAGATTGGGCTGCTACGTTAACTACTGGTTTTGGCCAGCATAAAAGTAAATATTAGTTATATTCCTCAATGTATTTTGCATAAATATTAGTGAAACAAAGCGAACTAAATGTATTTAGCTGCAGTATTTGAAGCGGATTCAGGCAGTTGCAGCAAACTGGAGTGCATGAGCAAGTCAGTTATGATTGTTGATGGTTGCAGAGCAGCTGCATATGGGGTAACCCTGTAGGTTCTTTATTTATTTATTTGATACTGTGAACTGCATTGTTCAACAATGGCTAATTAACAAGAAGCATTTATGAAAGAATTGGATTTTCCTTCAATCCATTTGATCTAAATGTATCATTTAATAACTCATCTGTTCTGATTGACTGCAGTTTATTTTTGATTTGTTCTCGACAAAGAAGGTAATTAAAAAGGAATATTATTGAAAGGAGATTCTAACAAATCAAAGCATTATATTAACATCCTGGTGAACCTATAGCCGCGGTTTTGGTGCAGCTGCAGCTACTATAAAAACAAGTTTTCCATTGTAGTTAGAATTAATAATTGCCCACAAAATGAGTTATTAAAAGTATTAGAAGAAAATTTCAATTTAAGAGTTTCAAAAACTCTTTTAAAAAATGTGATTATTAGTCTTCTTTCAACTCTCATAAATTTTTAGTAGGCATCATGGTTGTATTACAATGTCATGTAAAATGTTCAGTTCATGCTTAAAATTTATATTTGTAAAAGCATTTGATCAGTGCAACATAAGATATTTTATTTGTTTGTCCCAACTATATACTAATCCATTCTCTATATTATAGTACCAACTTCTTTGTTCCTTAATACTTATTCACTATGGTTGCTAATTTTAAGGCTTTTTTTTTTAATTGTTTGGGCTCTTTGTTTGAGATTTCTATATATATATTTTTGATCGTTAAAAAAGTAGTATATAGATGAAAAAGAGCACAAGGCTCCCAAAAGTACACAAGAGGAGTAATAAGGAAACCCCAATTCACTCTCACCTATACCCCATCCAAGACAAAAACCCACCAAAGAATTTGGTTATCAACACCGTACATCTTAAATTTCACGACCACAAGCGTGGAACAAAAGAAAGATTTCATCCTATGAGCCGAGGGGGCCTCATTCTCGAAGACCACCCTGTTTCTTTCTAACCACAGCGTCCAGAATATACAGAGAGGAGCCGCCATCCAAACTTTCTTCGCTTACGACATCAAGACTTTTGCCAAGCAAGGAGAAGTTGACGAACCGTACAAGCATATACATACTGGTAGCATGAGCTTGAGTTGTTGAGGACCTTATTTTGGTAGCATAAGCTTGAGTTGTTGGCACAAAGTGTGTACAAGATATCTTTGTATTGATTAATGAATACTTGAGTACAAGTATCTCTAATGTGTTTGAATGCCCTGTAAAAACTTACCAAGAAAAAAAAATTCAATCATTGTTTTCTTTCCCCAAACACACCCCAAAAACCCTTATGAAGTAGAGCCCTTGTTTTGTTATGTTACTTCTCATGTTTTTATTATATTGCATAATTAGTAAAGAGATGTAAAAGATTTGTTCTATAACTAGTTGTGTAAGCATCAACGGCCCAAAGGCTTAACTAATAAAACCTTTGTTAAAACATTTGTTGCATTATATATCTTCGGTCCAAATTTTCTCAACCATGATAGTATGTTGTTATGTTACCTCCCTAATGAAGTGATGTTTGACTTCATTATGCTTTGACCAATCCTCTAACTATCTTCAAACATAATCATTATCCATGTACACCAATCCTCACGAGATAAGTTCATATTGGTGAAACCATTCTCTATGAAAATTTTAGTAAAATCTTTTCTACTCCGTAGTTGTTGTTCCCATTTGTCTTGAGCTCTTATCATCTTTGATAAAACTTTCACAACCACACAAGCTGCTACCCACGTCTTACAACTAGGCTCTAATACCCCGATGTGATATGATACACCACAACAATGATTTGAAATAATAGAATAATAAAAGAAAAAATAAAGCAATAGATAAAATTATAATTTGAAATGAGGATCTATGATTCTAACACATCTCAAAGATAAAAATACGACACTCTAATTAGTGGGCAAGGAAGAAGAAGGATGGGTGGATATTAACACCAATGGGGAAGATAACATAGCATTTGGATTACAATTATATAATTTATATTCCTTTCGGGGGATGTTGAAATGTAGTGTTGAAAATTATACAACATAAATTCATGAGATCGAGGAAGCTAAATTTCATGAGAAAAAGGAAATAAATTAAAACTATTTACAATGAAGAAAAATTAATTTTATCATTATGATTTTTTTTTTACTTAACAAAACAATCATTATGAAATTTGTCTTTTTATTACATGACTTTTTTTTTTCTTTTTTTTTTTTTGTGATTTTATAAGTTGTTTTTAAATTTTTAGGATAATTTTAGTTATTTATTTGTTGAAGGAGGCTTACACTTACGGTTACAAGGCTCAAGTGTCATCTCCGTTTTAAACAAGGTCTTCCAGTTAAAGAGTATATGCCAATTGCCACTACCTTTACCTTTGGGTCTTGGTCTTCCACTATACACAACTGCTAATATTGCCGAGAAATTCTATACGTTGTTCTCCTAGTGCCTGAGAAAAGGACATTGATGGCAATAGTTAATCTTCAAGTAGAGCATCATGAGGGAGCTTTAGAAGGCCGGTATAGGTATGTCCTCCAATGACTTCAAGGATTTGGAATATTGATTTGATTCAAATGAATATTTAAGCTACAATAGATCTATTCAACCACGCGCACTTGATATTTAATTCTATTATTTGCCGCTTTCTAGTCTAACTCTTATGAAAGTGGAAATGAGACCCCAAGAATATCAAATATCACAAATATGTTATTCAAAAGGTGTGTGTGCACAAACCTAAAGGTGCATAAAAGAACTCTTACTATGCCTTCCTTCCACTTGATTGGATGTAGCAGATATTTTTCTAATGCCTTTCATCACTAAAGGTAAAAGTCTTTTGTCACTCTGGTATCCTCAAAAATGGATTGGGATTAGAGTTCTTAAAAGTAAAGAAAAAACGTTAGTAACCATTTGGTAGAATCTATTAACTTCAAGTCTACAACACAGAGGCATTAGACTTTCTTCTATTCAAACATAAATAATTAGGAACAAAAATATGAGAGGGGAAAGAAAATGGAACTTCACAAATGTAATAGAATAAACTGGAGTAGGCATGAACAAAGCAATGAGGAAAGAGGATTGGCTAGTGTTTAGATTTAGTGACTAAATTGTATGTTTCTCAAGTACAAGCGCCTATCCGTATGAGCCGGGGTGCTGGCAATGGTAAATTTTCCAACACGCTACTTAACGGAAGACACTTGAAAAAAAAAAAAGAAATGCTGATTCCGCTGGTTTGGATCTATTTTGATCCCCGCTTGATGATTTTCGACGACCAACTTCAGTGTTCTATTGTGTTTATCACTACATCAGTAAGTAACAGACATACATGCATGCTTGGTTCTTGATTTTAAAATTTACGACTGCTCTCAAGAAAAGAAAAAGAAGAAATATGTTTGGCTCCTAATTTATTTGTTCTCAAAAACACAAAGAACATCATTTTGGTGTTTAAAGAATAATTTTAAAAACATGAGAACAACATTTTCAGACATCTAAAACTATTATCACTGAATTCTAGGCCGCTTTGTGTTTTCCAAGACAAAAACCCGGGAACCAAAAGTGTCTTTTGATGCCTGTTCTGCTTGAGAACATAAAACTTTTCAAAAATCAGAACCAAACATGCCATAAAATCCCATTAAATAGTAAAAGTGTTATCGCTGAGATTCCGTTTCACAAACAGTCCGCATTTGAACTTTGATTATAAGATCCACTTGCACTCCCAAAACTACTACTATGGAGCTTTAAAGTTGTAGGATAAAAATCTCAGGCTCTAATGTGCTTTAACCATACGATTATGCAGTATGATTTAGAAGTGAATGGAGGGGAGGGTCTGATAAGAGATCCTAGAAAAATATGTACATCATCGGCCATAATGTGCAAGAATAAACATGGGAAGGTTGTGCTTTCTTCATTTTTTTCATTGTATGTGGTAGTAGGTGGGATTTGGGATTGGTATTTGTTCTCATTTGTGTAAAAATAAAAATAATCATAAGAATAATAACAGATTCCGTTTCATTTATTTATTATTTTTATTTTAATTATTATGTATAATTTTTTTTTTTTGGGGTTTTGTCCTAGAATAGTACTTTAATATAAAAAAATATCAATCTAATGTAGTTTGAAAAAGGCCCAAATTAACGTTTTAAATCGTAATACCAATTACAGTTACGGTACTAGTTTGTGCATTTTTTTCAAACCTATAGTAAATTGGTGTTTCTTTATTTCAAAAAATAGTTAAGGGGTTAAATTGACAGCACTGAAATCCATCGGAGCTTTGGAAAGAAATTTGTAATATGTGGGTGAATCAAAACAATGGCTACCCCTGTCTTGAGGACTTTTCCTGAAGATGCCATGGCAATCGAACAAGACTCTTTGGAAGGTACTCTTTCTTAGTAACAATCCCATTTTCTTTCATATATTTCCATGTTTAATGTCTATAAATCCATGAGATTATAAGGGAACCCAAAGTAAATTATATAAAGCTTGTTTGGTTCCTGTTTTTAAAAACACAGAGAACATTATTTTTGTATTATCTCAAAACTGTTTTTGTTCTCTAAATTTAGTATTTTCTATGTTCTTTGTGTTATCCTTGTTTATCCAACAAAAAAAAGCAATAAAACGTAAACCATAAACAAACAGGCCCTATCATGCGTGCTTCTATGTAATATAATTCTTTTTATAATCAAAGCAGATTAATTCATTTGGGCAACATTTTTTTAGGATGGAGTACAAATAGGAAGGGCATAATAAGATATTAAAATGTGTTCTGCATCAGTAGAAGCAACCAAATGGCTTATCAAGAGTTTATCTAGAGGATCTCAAATAAAAACTCAACTGAGCCAGGAGACTTTGAGGTCTCGTATTAATTCAGCAATAATACTTTGAATCTTTACATGCATACAGACTTCCCATATCTATATCTCGTTAATGCTAATACATACCACGCTGCTAATATTGCATGCTTATTGTGATCAACTTTGCCTCATTTTATAGATCATCTTGTCAATGGTTTGCCTTGGTTATTCTTGTATGTCGCTTGTATATGTAGGATGTACTTCATTTGTGGTCTTTCCATTTTTTTTTCCATGTTATTCTTTTGCTTTTGCAAGAATAAAACCTTATTTATAATTTCTGCACGTCTCGATAATAATATTAATTTTTTTTCCCATGCCTTGGGGCCGTGAGAGTAGCATCATGCCTCTGGGTGCATGGACTTTGCGTATTCTACGCAGATGGCTCCGTGATCCTGACTTTGAGCTAATAATCAGCCATGTTTTTCAAATTTTGCAATAATATAACGTGCTATGAAACTCTCTCAAGAGCTCTTAATTTGGATTAAACTTGTTGTTTACTCGATATATGAGGACAAAACAAAACTAGACGACATACCACTAAACGCTCGAGGGGTATTAGTGCACCTTTTCCCAACAACTTTCAAAGCATTTTAAATTGAAAATTTAATAATAGGGTTCTCAGGAAAAGAGAAAATGAAAGGGAACTGAGAGGTGCATCGAGACAAGAAAGTGGAATTGTATGAGGACTCTAGAGAGGTTGAGAGGACTCAAAGTCTGGTCTTCCAAAGTTTAAAACTTTATGCCCTATAAGTCTAGGGAGTCAAAGTTTAAGATAACGATATGCCACCCCTCCGAGTCTAGATCGCCAAGTTTAAAACATTATGCTTCACATGCCATTTTTCCTCCAAGTCTAAATTTCCTAAAGTTAGAAAGTTGTATGGGTCGTAGTTGAAACATAAAGATTAATGCCCAACGCTTCCATCCAACCATGTCCCTAACGTTCTTCCACTCCATACTTATGCCCTCCCATTAACGTAAATGCCGATGGACAAATGGGGTGTTAATGAAGGTCGATGTGGCACCCCTCACATGCATTTTTTTTGCTTATGCGTGGCGCTGCACGTGGTTTTAACCCCAAACATTCTTTTCGACAAAATGCCCTTTAACCATCTCGATCCCCTCTCAGCTTTCACTCAAGCCTTCCCTTTCAAATTCTCCTCATTAAAACTCCATTCTTATCTTATATCAAACCCTAATTTTCTTCTCATTGTTTTCTTCGTCTCTTTCGTGAAATACCCACTAATCCCTCTTAGTTTCATCCATAAGCTCCCTTTCCCTTTTTGACATTCTCCCTCGTTTAATTGTTATGTCAATTAATATTTAATCCAAATTAACCTGTTTAATAGGTCATTGGTACCCTTAATTGTTTTGATACCCCAATTGTTTCGTCTCTCCCCAATTTCACTTTGATTTCTTTCAAAACCCCAAATCTACTATATCCTCCATTTGAACATAGTTTGCATCATTCTCATGCTTCACAAGGAGATGCTGGCATGATGGGAATTGTAAAGAACATGTAGGGCAACCCGCTCGACGTCAGCTTCATTCTTCTCTGCTTGGTTCTTGAGAAAAATTGTAGAACAAGAAAAAACAAAAAGTTTATGGTTGCACATACACAATGTGTAATGACCCGCACCAAATAATACAAGTTTGTAACACGTTTGACCAAGTTTGACTAGGTTTGACCAACACTTAATATGTGGACCAAAGTTGACTTTTTCAAGGATGAATAGTTTTGAGTTTACTAAGACACCATTTCGTAGGCTCGCTGATACGAAGTTCATAGATCAAGCCAACGTCAAAACTGCTTACTTAATAAAAAGTTATGACCCCAAGAAGTTCAACGCGCATTTGAAGAAGGTCTGCCGCTTTCGCAGTTGTTTTACCCGAAGCGACCCTAAGCCCTATATATACATAGCTTTGCGTACAAAGGGAAACCCCTACCCCAAACACTCACTTTGAGCTCCAAAAGCCCTAGAAAAACTCTTCAAACCTCGTGAGCACCAAATGGGTCGCTTTTAACCCATTTCAGAAGCCGCTCGTTTCAACCAAAGGAGCCGATTCCGCCATTTTCACCGTATTAATGCCACGGAAGGTGGGAGTAGGACATCCCAGACGGTTTCCGGCCAGAAAAATTCTCACTCGCCAACCGCCACCGAACGCGCTTCTGGATCGGGTCGAATGCACATATGCTGGCGCACCGTGATCACCGTATTTTCAATTTTCTACGCCATTTCCGCCGCCTGTGCCACCCCATAGCTCCTTTCTTCCACTATTTGACCTTCAACTCATCTACGTCCCTTTTTTGCAGATTTTCACCGTTCGGGAAGTTGGCGCAACGAAAAACAAAATCTACGACTAGATCAGATTTTTTCGCCACCATAAATGATCGTTGACCAAGGTAATGGTACCAATGAGTTCCCGGTCTCGCTTTCCATTGATATGTGGTTTGTAAATTTTGACATCGCTTGGTTAGGCTTCCATTTTTAGGTTGTTTTTAATTACCGAGAAGCTCTGATCAACAGAAGACCGACAATGGCAAATTCGCAAATCAGTTTCTCAGATTAGTGAAATTGGATGTTATTAGAATTATCGATTCGCTCACTCCCGAGAAATTAGCTCTCGGGGTGAAAACCCACCTTAGGTATCTGCCCATAGGGCACGACCACCGACCGTCTGAGTCCACCTGACGGTTTCATTTAACAGCTTACCTAAGGCCTCTGTGTGGCATCCTAAGGTTGTTGGTTCGCTTATTGCAGCCTGCTCAGTTTTATCTATATTACGCGACTCAGCTCGCCGTACGAGACGATCTCGCAGGGAGCAGGACTGAAAGGCTCATAGTCCTGTGAGGAAGCCGACATGCTTTTAAATGATTCGGGGGTATTATGTTGATATATCTATCAGGATAAAATACTTTACATAAATACTGCCATCAGATGTTGGTTGCATTCAAACATGATTTCTGGGCTTTCAGATAAAAACAAGTTATTATTTCATGTGAATTTTGTCAACATTTCAATTATTTGCAAGTTTTATCAGGTTCGTGGATGAGTCAGGTGGTGTTTGGATATTTTGAGTACTTGATCGTCAGAACCATCTCTTAAAAACTATTGTTAAAAAAAGGTGACCCGAGATTGGTGGACCCACTCTAATACTGCATTGTCGAGTACATGTGAGAAAGGAACTACATCAAGTTAACACGTGGATATCGTTGACCCGAGGTTTATTACCGCCACGCCACGGCAGCATTATATCCTGAGGTTTATTGTATGGTCACGTGATGACAGTTCACTGAGGTTTGTTAGTGCCACGTTGATGGCCAAGCCATCTTGAGGTTTGTTATGCCACGTGACGCTGCTTACCCTGTGAGGTTTATTAGGTGCTCACGTGGATGGCCAAGGTTTACCTGAGGTTTAAGCCAGTGTCACGTGATGACCTGGCCATTCCTGAGGTTTGTTAGTGCCACGTGGATGGCCAAGTCTACCCTGAGGTTTGTTAGTTGCCACGTGATTTAATGGGTCTACTTGGAGGTTTTTAGTTGCCACGTGATGGCCTAGTCTTCTTGGAGGTTTGTTAGCGCCACGTGACGGCCTGGCAAACTAATGAGGTTCATTAGCTGTCACTTGGCTGTCATGAGGCCTGGCCTTACCGACTCGCTTATGACGGGTAATGGTATGGACGCTTGTCGTTTCCAAATATAGTATAACCATTTTAATACTCATGATTTCGTGCATTTCAAAGTTATCTTATTACTTGATGGCTATACATGTTTCAGGTTTCTACTTACGCTGTGACAAATATAGATGTTTTCTTAACATTGTGGCTCGCCTATTTTAGAGCATGATTTGCATATGTTGGACTCAAAAGTTGGGTTTGTGAAATGTTTCGAACTGTGGAACTTTACAAAGAGTGAACTAAGGTTTTCAGAGAAGAATCCATTGAAAATATAAAAAAATGTTATTTTCCTTATAAACTATGTCACTCACCGGCATTTATTATCTCACATTATTTGCTTTAAACTGCTCCTCAGTCCAGATCACTGCAGTACTCTATTCGCGCCTGTATTCGACGTCGCTCCCGCCATACCGGCCGCACTCATCGCATTTATCTATTTTGTGCCTGTATCGACTTATTCATTTCACTTGTACCCCCAACCACAATACTCTTAACGCTCCCGATATTCATATCGAATCCTTTACGCAGACCTCATCTATAATTGTCATGGTTTATATATATATATATGTATAATTAGGTATTAAATTAATATATTTGTGTTACTCCTCCCAGGTGGGTCCCACCATATCTTCCATTATACAAAGGACTTCACTAGGCGGGACCACCCAGAAATACGGAGGGTATCCTGCCTAAGTCCTCACACTGGTAGAGTGCTCCCATTTCAATACGCCCCTGGGCCTTGCCCGAGCTCACGGCGCGAAAAAGAAGTTTTACACTCACTCTTATACTTCGTGGAGCTGAGACCACATGTGGTGACCCAAGTGTGGGACCCTGTGTACTTCAATAAATCAGCTTTTGTAAAGCTTGAGCACTTTTCATATTAATGGGATTTGAGCATCTTCATATTAATCAAGTCTTTATTTTATGGGTTTTTTCTTTAACTTTCAAAGAACTAAACGAAGATTACATTCATTTTTTTCTCGCTTCCATTTTCTCGTAAACTAAACACTCATACGTAAAAGGATAAACAAAATTTAAAAAATGGAATTCGAAGGGCCAATGAAAATATCAACAAAATACCCAAATCCAAAAATTCATGTTAGCTTTCAATCAAACAAATTGGTACTATGAAGTCTAGGAGGGTTAAGATTGATCCAAGGGGGTCAGGAGGTTAGAGATAAGGACATTTTAGTCAAAATAAATTTTGGGTTTAATGAATCACTTGCAAAGCTACCACATGAGCTAAAAAGGCATGTGATAGCTATATGCCAATTGCCACTACCTTTCCCTTTAAGTCTTGGTCTTCCACTATTTACCTCCAAGTCTAAGTCTTCCAAAGTTTAAAACTTTATGCCCCATTGCCACTTCTTCTACCTCAAAGTCGACATCTTCCAAAGTCTAAATCATTATGACACATGCCATTTATTATTTCCTCCAGTCTAGGTCTCCAAGTTGTATGGGACCCTTTTGGTAATCCTCTTTTCCTTTAAGCCCAAGTCTTCCACCAATTACATTTCCACCTAAATGCTTATCGATTACTTTGTTTTCCTCCCAGTCAAAGTCTTCTAAAGTATAAGTAAAATAAATGTATTTTTTAATTTATAATCAATCTAATCACCACTTCTTCTTTTTTTATTATCTTTAATCCAGTCTAGGTCTTCCATTTTTTTTAAATATAGCTTTTAACATGTATGTTAGCAAATTTTCTTGAATCTTCCTATTGAAATAATTAGATATTCATTTTATGGTATAAAAATTGTATTTAGTTGTGCATTTCTTTTAGGAGGTTCATTAATTAGAAGTTGGACAAACACATATACTTCTAAGCTTGGCTTTTTTAGATAATACCATAATTATAAAAAATATTTTTTAAACTATAGAACAAAAATAGCATTTCCAAATCTATGATAATTTATTGCCAACAAAGCTGTCAGATAGATGTCGTGGTCTTCAAACATGATTTCACATGAAAATGTGAAATTGTGTTTGAAAACACGACAGTGTTGTTAAAATATGAAATCGTGGTTTTGCGACAATTTCGCAGTAAAATATGAAATCGTGTTTTTGAAACACAATTTAAGTGTAAATTTTTAAAATTGTGAAGTCGTGTTTTGAAGACACGATTTTAGTGTAAACTTGTAAAGTCATGTTTTGAAGACACGATTTCATAGTTAGAGAATTTCCACCTCATGGCTTATGTTTCAAAAACTACCATATAATTGGAATTATTTTTCAATATAAAATATCTTGACAATTATTTATTTAATTATCTATAAATTAAGAATCCTAGTATGACAACTTTTGCCTATTATTAGGACTTATGTAGTTTTAATCTCCTAGCTAAGTTGATGTTTACAAATTTATATTAAACTCATGTTAAAATTATTGGATTACATAGACTGTGATTTGATATTATAAAATAATTTTGATTCGAACTCAAAACCAATTCCTAAAAGATGAACTCCTAGACGTATTATAAAAATTGAAAATTTAACATATTCTCATAAAAAAAAAAAAAAAAAAAAAGAGAAAAATGGATCTAAAGTTTAAAACCCCGCCTCCACTCAAAGTCTAGGTCTTCCACTGTCTAAAGTTTAAAACAATATTCATATTGTTCCTTCTTTTATCGCAAAGTCTAGGTCTCCTAAAGTTGTATGGGACCTTTTTGCAACTTCTTTTTCCTCTAAGTCTAAGTCTTTCAATTAATTACATTTCCACCTAAATGCTTATCGATACTTTTTTTTCCTCCCAGTTAAAAGTCAAAGTCTTCAAGTCTAAAATAAATGTATTTTTGCTCTGTAAATCAATCTCATAAATGTCTAATCACCACTTTACTTTAATCCAAGTCTAGTCTTCCATTTTTTTATAAATATAGCTTTTAACATGCATGTAAGGAAAATTTCATGAATTTTCCTATTAAAGTAATTAGATATTCATTTTATGGTATAAAATTGTATTTAGTTGTGCATTTCTTTTAGGAGGTTAATTAGAAGTTTGACATATACACATATACTTTAAGCTTGTTACACTCCAGACAAGATGACAAACTTTTATGCATTACTAGGACTTCGTAGTTTTGACCTCTAGCTAAGCTGATGTTTACAAATTTATATTAAACTCATGTTAAAATTATTGGATTACATAGACTGTGATTTGATATTACAAAATAATTTTGACCTGACCTCATAAAAAACCACCCTAAAATATGAACTCTAGAAGCATTATAAAATTGAAAATTTAACAACATATTCTCAAAAATAAAAATAAAAATAAAAATGTAAATGGTCTAAAGTTTAAACCTTGTCACCAAAGTCTAGGTCTTCCAACGTCTAAAGTTTAAAACGGTATTCACCCTAAAGATTACTATACACCCTTCTTTGAAACAATATTCACATTGCCCCTTCTTTGATCGCCAAGTCTTCGTCTTCGAAAGTGTAAATTACTATACACCCTACAAGTCTAGGAAAATCCAAATTTAAGGGCTTCGTTTGGAACTCACAAAATACTAGATAAAATGATAAGAAAAATTATTTCCTTTCTTATGCTGGTTTCATTAAGAAAATATATTAGAAATCAAACATAATAAAAATTTCAAAATTTTACATATTTTTAAAATTTTCATCCTTTTCTATATATAAAATAGAGAAATAAATAAAATGGGTTGAATAACATACAAAATTAATTTATTATGTTTAAATTTATTTTTTATTTTCCTTCAAACTTTCTTTTTCTTTTACTTTTTATCTCTATAAACATATAAAATTAATGTTTAATTTTTGGTTCCAAACCTCTGTCGAAGTTTAAAACTTTATGCCCCATAGTCACATCTTCTACCTCCAAGTGTAGATTTTTCAAAGTTTAAAACTTTATGCCTCAAACTTTATTTTTACCATCAATAAAAGTCTTTTTTCAAAAGTTAATTAAGTATATATTTTTCTTCCTAATAATCAAACTCGTTTTCCTTAAAACACGATTTTAAAACTACGATGATTTTGGAAACATACCCATTACCACTTCCTTTCTATATATCTAGTCTCAAAATTAATTAAACCTAGGGTATACCAAAAAAATAATACTTAAAATACAAAAATTTAAAAGATACCTAAATTATCAGACGCCCCATCTCCTGTGTGTTCGCGACTACCCGACAACCCGCGGAACACTCGTGAATATCTATGGATTCACATCTCTTATTTAAAATCAGTCTCCTTTGCACTGGGAGCTCACCCATATACAAACTCCTCGTCCCAACAATCCAATATAACAATATATGAGTGAAAACTAGCCACTTTACCATAAACCAATATTCATCCAAATAAATTCCAACTATATACAATAGTTCCAAGAGTTAAAATTTATTTATACAACATATATTAAAAATTCTAGAATTCTCTAATACATGTACTAATATCATAATACCAAAGCCAGCAACTTTACTTTCTTCTAAAAACAAACCTCTCGATCTAGTCGCTCTTCTCGCACGTCTCGTGACCAAAATAATATCCATCGACAGCATGAGCTTTATTCGCCCAAGAAAGGAATCACCCCAAAATGGGTTACTCTCCACTCGCATACGCAATGCTCCAATGAAACATACATTCAAGTAAATGCGTGATCCTACTTGAATGTCTACATGATCAACTCCACACCCTCGAGTCCCTCACCGACTCCCCACACTCAGCTTCTGCCCACGTATTTAAACATTATTTTCAAAACAAAGGTAATTGTTTTTAATTATGGACAACCCTCCGATATAAGTAATGGACCGACTCCGATATTCTATTTAGTGGACAACCCTCCGATGTATATCAATTGGGCCGACTCCGACGATTGATATTTTATATGGATTATCCTTCGATAATTATTATTATTAGTCAATCCTCCGAAACCATTCTCAAGAATCACCTCATGCACTCACTCCTATTTTGTTTAGGCGCCTCAAGGCATAATGCACGACGACGCCAATTCCATTACAATTCATATAACACATACAAATATATATAATATGATATACATTTACATAATTTAATCACAATAAACATGTTATGCAATTCCACAATCCATTACACCAAAAATTAGCCTACTCGGGGCTAATTCACAATCACAAGCAATTCGACGGAATTACTCAATCAAACACATTTTTTTCACAAAATTTATTTCATGAACACTATTCATGTGAACAGTGAAACCCTCGTTACTATTCACTGTTCACGGCCACATTACATTTTCCACACAATTCAAGCCATTTCCGGCTTCATACCATCAAAACAAGATCTATTTCATAAATTTATGAAATAAACACCCATACAGCCCCTACATAGTCACGAACTGCGTATTTGGGCTCCATAAATTTCTAACAATTCGGTCCCAAGTTTTGGGACCGATCAAATGGCCGTTCAAGGTCTCGACCCAACCGAAACATCATAAAACACTTAAACAAAGTGTAAAACCAAGTAGGATATATCCCCTATCTCACGGAGTTTGTCGAAAACTCCCAAAATCGGAGCCCACGCGTAGGCCTCGTCTCGTAGAACAAATTTCCTTCTTGCTCCGAAGAATTTCGACGGTCAGATTGCCCGATATTTTAGAGAGAAGTCTCTCTCTCTCTCACTCTAAAAAAACAAATCTGCAAGCCACTATCCCTTTTTTTTTTTTTTTTTTTTTTTTGTTCCCCACATTTTGGTCTTTGGTTTAAAGGTGGGAGACAACACTATTCGCTATTCCATCTTATTATCATTTAACTATTCACCCTATGCCTTCAAATCTAGGATTTTCGACATTTGACACTATCTCGGCCGTCCATTCCCATCATTTATCTACTCATGCAACTTACGCCGCGCTTAAAGATAATGCTATACGACTATTTTCACATCATACGCCGTTTACTTCAAGACCTAAACGCGATGCTCAGAACGTGTCGACCAATCGCCTCAATTCGACGAAATTCGACGCAATAGATTTCTCATGGCATCGATTCCAACAAAGGAAACTGCTTCACATAATGATCTATAAATTTCCTCGGATTTTTATCAAAATTACGATTTTGCCCTTTTTCCAGAAATTGGAATTTTCTCGGGTCTTACAATTATTGTAGTTTTTGTTGATTAGGAAAGATAATTTTAAAATGGTGTTTCAAAGAAATGATTTTGGTTGGGATTGCAAAGATATGTGAAGAAAACTTTTATGTGAAAAGCCGATTTTGGTTGATTGTAAAAAATAAAAATTTTTACCAAGTGGTATTTTCAAAAGAGGATTTTTGTTGATCGTAAAACATCTCAATCTTTTCTCTATAGTCCCTTTTAAAGACAATTTCTTACTACTCTTTCTAAAAGACGATTTCTCCTTTGTTTCTTTTTATTTTATTTTATTTTTCCTTAATGAAATTGACTTTCTAAAATACATTTTATAAAAGGAAAATCGTTTCTTGAAGAGACTATTTATAATTCTGAAAAATATAAAAGGAATATCCTTTTATGAAATCTTTTGAAGAGACGATTTTTTTCCATTGTCCCACTTTCCTAAAAGTTTCCTAAAAAATGATTTGATTTTTCTTCTTTTTATTTATTTATTTATTTTTCCTTTGTGCAACCGTCTTCACAAAAGAGCTTATCTATTTTTTATTTGTTCTTAGGCAAATGGTTGTGCAAAACAATTTTATAATTTTTATTAAAATTCTTTTTCTAATAAGTTGCAACAGTTTTTTTTATATAAAAACAAGCACTAATTAATATTATAATTTGATAATAAAATTATAAATATATTGGCTTTAGTATGAATTTATGTTGGTTATTATTTATATGTTATTTACGATTATAATAATTTCAAAACTGTTTTATTCAAAAATATATATAGCTTCAAACTGCACATTCAAAAAACTAATTTCAAAACTGCAAATTATATTTATTATTTCATATAGATTAAAAATATTGTTTTGTTAATGTAATTAAAAGTATTGTTATCTCTATGTTAATTTTTTTTAATGGCATATCTTCTTAATACAAATTTATACAATGATATAATAATTATATATATGTATTATAAAATTAATTTATTTTATTTGATAAATTAAATATTTAAAATAATTATAGTTTTTTAAAACTATAAAATAATTATCGTTATTATGAAATTTAACAAATAATAAATTTATAAAAAAATATATTTAGTATTTGATATCAAAAAATAATATTATTTATCAGATTAGGATAAATTTTTCATCCTTATCTCTACTCTAATTATATTTCTAAACTAATTTAATTGATTTTAATTATGAATATCTAATTAGTGCCATGATGATATGAAACTAATTAATATGAAATAATGAATATAATTTAAAGTTTTAAAGTTATTATAACAATTCTTTCAAAAAAAAAATTTGTTTTAAAATTTTTCAAGTTCCAAAATTAATTTTTTTTGATAGGATAATTGTAAATAACATATGAATAATAACAAAAATTTATTATCATATTATAATATTAATGATGGTTTTTTACATAAGAAATTAAATTAAAAACAAAAAAAAAAAAACAAACTATTGCAAACGATTATTTTTTTGGACAACTAAGCACTTGTCTCATAACCCGAAACCCCTTCCCTCCCTCGATGTCCATCATTTTTGTAAACTTTGATCGCTCTATAACCAACAAGGAAAAGAATTTATTTTTGTAAAAATAATAACATTGTTTTGTTTTGATTTGCCTAAGAAAAAATAAAAAAATAGAAAAATGTTTTTTACAAAAGCCACAAAGGGAGAAAAAATAATTAAAAGGAAAAAAAATAAGAATCTTTTTTAGGAAATTTTATAAAAGTGGGTTAAAGGAAAATCAGTTCTACAAATTTTCATAAATTTTTACAATAAAAATGACTTTTCAAGAAACGATTTTCTTTTATATGAGACAACATTAGAATTTAAAAAAATGAAGAATTCAGCTTTAGAAAGACGGAAGATGAAAGCTGAAGAACCACAAGGAAAAAGACTAAAATCGTCTTTTAAAATGACGACTATAGAAGAAGATTCGAATTTTTCACAATCAATCGAAATCGTCTTTTCAAAAGACAATTGTCCTTAAAAATTGTCTTTTGAAATATCTTTCTATCATCAATCAAAATCCTTTCTTTAAAACACGGATTTAGAACTCTCTTTTAATCTACAAAAACTATTGTAATTTTGGAAATGTTTTTTTAACTTCCATATTTAAGGATTTTTTTTTTAAATATTATGTACGTATAGGAAAAAAAAACCCTTGTTTTACCTTCAAGTCTAGATTTTCCAAAGTTTAAAACTTTATGCCACATGCCATTTCTTTTCCTCCAAGTTTAAGGTGGCGTTTGTTTTTTTTACTTAATGTCAATAGAACTTTTGAGTTTTAATAATTTAATAGTACTTAATAGCATTATATTAAGTCGTTTTGTTTTTTGATTTTATTTCTATTAAGGATTAAGTTGTTTGTTTTTTACAAACTAAAAATTAACATCTTAATGCTTAATATATTAAGAAATTTTAATTACATATTTTCAAATATTTAAAGATATCACATTTGATATCAATATTTAATATCTCATTTCATTTCATGATAAATGCTAAAATCACAAACCTTAATTAAATTAAAAATATAATAATTCAAATACATATGCTGTGATTAAAGTATTTAATTATAAAAAAATAATTTTAAAATAATAAATGTCAAATTTAATTTATTATTTTCATATTTTTTACTTCTCCCTCACCTCTCCCATTCCCCACCGCATCAAAACCAAGCAGTCCATTTTTTCCTCCACGCTTCGATCTAAATCAAGTGGATTTGTTCGCGGAGATTTTGATTTGTCGACTTCATGGCCATCTCGAGACGCTAGATATCCCGACTGCGGGTGTAGCCGTGGTCGTCATGCTAGCTTCCGCCTGTCGCTATAGGTCTTTCACCTCCAAATCCAGGTCTCGCCTTTTCTTTGTAACTTTGTATGGATGTGTGTGTCTCTCGATCGATCGAGTTTTCTTTAATGGGTGCCAGGTTTTTGCACCTTCATGGAATCTCACAAGTGGGTTTAGTATTGATGCACCGTTGTACCGTTACTCCATTTCCACCAAATTTCGACGCAGACTGCTTAAGGTGGCGTCATCTGGGGTCGTTCTTCTCCCATGCTGTCACGGCGGACGCTGACGCCGTGAGGAACCCGACCAAGCTGTGTTTGGTATGAGATGACTGTGGAGGGTTTCGATGAGTGGGCTTTTTCTGAATGGAAAAAGCCAAATTTTTTGCTTTTTTGTTTCAGCTATTTTTAAAAAATTCAGTGTTGAGTGAGTGAAAATAAACAATGAATGAACGCCAAAAGAAATTGCTTTCAAAGATTAGTTTAAAAACAAACAGGCCCTAAGTCTCTTAAAGTTGAAAGCTATGTGGGACCCTATTGCAACTTATTTTTCCTCTAAGTCTAGTTCTTCCGATTAATTATATTTTCACCTAAATACTTATTGACACCTTTTTTCCCAAATAAAGTCTTCTTTGTCTTTTTTTTTTAATTGACCCCGTCAAAGTCTTCTAAAGTTAAAATAGAAGTATTTTTGAATTTGTAAATCAATCTATTCAAATGCCTAATGATCTCTTTTTTTTTTCTCTCTTTAATCTAAAGTCTAGTTTTTCTATTTTTTTAAATATAGCTTTATTTACAACTAAGTACTTTGTTACAATATAATAAACAGTTCCCATTAGAACTTATAACTTGGGACCCCTCTCCTCCCTTGATGACCTTCATTTTTAAACAGAGATGAACATGTGAACCTTTTAAAAATAGCTTTTAACACAGTGTGTAAAGAAGTTCTTATGATTTTTCCTATTGAAGTACTTAGATATTCATTTTATGGTATAAAAATTGTATTTCTTCATAACCGTAATAAAAACTAAAAGTGGTAATAGATTGATTAATTTACATAAAATTCTTATTAATGATAAAATGATGAAATGATGCTAGCCCCCATGCATCTTCAATATAAATATAACTAGAAAGTTTAAGTGACAAGCAGGTAATTGATTAACCAATGAGGCATATAAAATGATGAACAATGAAAGTTGAAAATGTATTCGTTTTCTTATCAATAAAATCTTTCGACGGAGCATTTGATCGAACTATTGGAGGACTTCCCATTTGCATCCACAACCCATGCAAATTGGGGCAAAGGAGCATACCTCTCCTAATACCTAACCGTAAATAAATAAAAGGGAAAAAATCCCAAACCCAAAAGCAAATATTCTGGTCATTTTCGCGTGAGCAAAACTTGAAGTAATTACTGGGCCTCATCATCATTTTATGCTTTCTTTGTTTCCAAAACAAGCAAAAAACAATTTTTAGTATTTATTTTAACTATTGACCTGACTTCTAGTGCCAACTCATGGTTTTTCTATCCACATTTTTTTTATCTTCAAATCAAGGTCTTCAATCAAGACCCTTAAGTCTCATAGTGGAGGCATGAACTACTCAAGTCATTTTCCAATCAATTACAATTATATAAGATACAACTCATATGCTACTACAAACAAAGAAAAGTGAGGTTATCTTTGTCATCACTTTACACCATCTTCTATATATTTTAGTTGAATTGAACATGCAAGAAAACACAAAGAAGTTTGAGGTAAGGTTGAATTCCACTAATATTGATAAACTATTTTTTATGCATTTTTTTTTTATATAATCTTTTGAGTCCCATGTAGGTGATTTCGCCTCACAATCAAAGTAAGGTTAATCCATGATACAGTTACGATTCTTTTTTTGTAGTATATATCTATTAGTACTATTAGTAGATTTTTAAAATCATATTAGAATGATGATATTTGTTAAATGTGTTGTTCAACGATGCACTTCATTTTTTAATTTTGTGTTGAAAATTTTTTTTAAACTTAGTTTAGGGAACTAATACTATATATTAAATTCAATTTTTATAGGTGCTCCTTAATAGCGGATTGGATATTTATATGAAGAGAATTATGGTCTTCATTTTAGTCATTCTCTATTTCATATCAATTATAGCATGTCGGTCATACCACATCAACAACAATGTTCAATCCGAACTAAAGGCTCTTATCGACTTCAAAAGTGGTCTCATGATCCCAACAATCGACTTTCATCATGGAAAGGAACAATGATGCTATTGGCATGGGATTGGTTGTGAAAATGTGAATTGTGGATTGTTGTTTCACTATATTCGTAATCCTTATCCTATTGAGAATGATATTCCTTATCCTCCTGAGAATGAGTATGTGAACCAGAGCTATATGAACTTGAGTGGAGTAATTAACTTCATTGATAAAACTCAAGTATTTGTAATATCTAGATTTAAGTTTCAACTCATTCAAAGCCATACCAATACCTCAATTCTTTGGGTCTATGAAGAATTTGATATATCTAAACTTATCGCATTGTGGGTTTATTGGAGAAATTCAAATTTAGGAATATTTAACCTACAATATCTTGATTTTTCTTCTGATGTTACTTACTATAATGATTTTGAGTATTCTAGTAATTTATTTATTGAAAATATTGAATGGATGACTAGTCTTGTTTCTTTGAAGCATCTTAGTGCTAATAATGTCAACCTTTCGATGGTTGGAAGTCAATGGATTGAGGTGCTAAACAAGCTTCCAATGTTAATAGAGTTGCATCTTCATCATTGTAACCTCTTTGGGTCAATTCCATCTCCAAGCTTTGTTAATTTTACTTCACTTTCTGTCATAGTTATCAGCCCACCATTCACCCACATTTCCTCGAATGGCTTTTAAATGTTAGTAGTCTTGTAATAATTGATATGGGTTTGAATATTTTACATGGAGAATTCCACTGTCTTGTGAGCTACCTAATTTGTGCGACTTAGATCTATTTGATAATTATTTTGAAGGCAATATATCTCAATTGTCGAGTAGAAGAGTTGGAAAAAGATAGAGCTGAATTTGGGTGTACGATTTACACGGTGTTTATATCATCATTAAAATTGATATTTCTTAAGATAAGAAATATGATGTTAATGTATTGTTAAATATAGTTCATGATTGATAAAACTATTGAATATATACTCGAATACAATAATAAATAATTATTACATTTAGTTCTTTTGTTGGAAACAAATTTCTTTTTGTTAAAGCAATATTATTTTGAACTTTAAATTTCTTAGAAGGAAATTTAGTTCCTTTTTATCTATGAAAAAAATATTTAGTTTAACCGTTTGTGGTTGTAAAGTATACATGTTATAACAATTTTGAATAAGATAAATAATTATATAAAAGATGTTTGTCTACATAACTATAAAAAATAATTGTATCTCATAGATAATGATTTGGTTTTTCAAGAAAGTCCTTTATTCCTTTTTTGATTAATGGTTTATTATTTATTATATCAACAAGAATAATAATATCATTTTTGTACATTTATTATATTGATTATTCTTTTTTTATTGATATTAATTATTCTTTTTAAGTGTTTCAATTCTATAATAATATTTTTGACATGCTATAAATTTTCAATCCACTTTGCTTCTCAATGTAATAGTCTAAGCATACACTAAGTTCAAAATTTTTATAAGGACGTTGAATTATATGATACCTTTTTTTCTTACATGCTTTTATATTTTTACTCATTAATTGTTTTCCATTTATTATTCTCATGTTATACTTTTTTTCACTATTTTATTTAAAATTTTATTCCTAATTATTATGTTAATTCTAAGGTTTATCATACATTATAAAATTTAAATAATTATAATATAATATTCACTATTTTCGAAAACCTTGTAACTAATAAATTAAAATAGAAAATTGAACTAAATTTTAGAAATTACTTGCTATATCACAAAATAATTGAATTCTATTTTTTATGTGTGTTACAATTATTTTCACGATACCTTCCAATCATTTTTGCACATTTCCAATTTCATTTAGTCTCATTAATTTATCTATTATGTGAGATTGTAATTTAACATTAAGGTATGATATTCTATATTTAGTTGCCTATAGTATTTTTGTTTCAAAATATCATAATACTAGGTTGAATTCATGTTCCTTAGCTTTATTCTAATGGTGCTCTCTATTTTGGTAAAATTTAGTATCTCATAATTTTCATTCACATTTTCTTGTAGTTTATAACAAATAGAAAAATCGCTGAAACTAACAAAATTGTTTAGCTAAATAATTGTTTTCATTGCTAAAATTAAAATTTATATTTTGATAATTTGTAATTTTCTTTCACTTTGTAGTTTTCATTTTTATTTTCTATCTTCTCTTATTGAACTATTGCTTTGTTCAAAATATTGTAGTTTGTTATTTAAGAAACAATTAGCATGAATGATTAATTCTAGTACTAGTATTACAATATTGAAATAAAATTACTTTATTTTATTGTTTTTTAAAGACAAAAAGAAGACCATTCTCACTATTTATGTTTATTAATACATAAAGAATAATAATTTTTCTTTAACCTAATTGTTTTTTAATACATTTATTTCCTTATTTACTATTTTTATCACTTGTTTATTTCATAATTTTCATTCAGAATATTTTTTACTTATCATTACGGTGTTCAATTCCAAGCTCAATTGGAAACTTTTGCAACTTCTTACAATATTTGGATTTGAGTTATAATAACTTTAATGGAAGTTTAATTCGAGATTATCCATGGAATCAAACCTGAATTTAAAAGTCCTTTGCCTAATTCGAGGGAGCTTACACTTGAGTAATCAATTGACGGGAAAATTGCCAACCGGGTTGGGTGAACTAAACATCTGGCAGCATTTCTTATGATAATCAATTACAGCATATTCACTATTAAATTTTCTATTGATGGTATACTTTAAAACCATTTTATTATGAATTTTTATGTTTATTTAGAGACTCCATTAAACAAGTTTTTACATTTTTGTAGTAAATTTTACTATTTCTAAGGAGAGTATCTTTAGAAATAAAATATATGAATTGTCATTTATAAATTAATTAATTATATTAGATTAGATGTTCGCTGATAAAATTAAAGTCTCTAAATTATTTAGATTTAAATGAAAATTGATTTCTATTTTCATGTAATAAACTATCTCTAAATTCAAAATACTTTGACTTATTATCAAAAATAGTTAATATCAATTATTAATCCTCTAATCTTATAACATTATCAAAATAGATTTATAGCCTTCGGTCGAGGTGATGAACTTTAGTTCTTGGTCCGACGACCCGACCGATCGTAATCCCCATGAATCACCAAGGAAACCTTCCTCTCTTCTCTCTACGCTTGAAAAATCTGGTCGGGAGATCTTTTCTCCCTAAATGAGAGATAGTTTGGTTCCTTTATACTTTTACACGCGCTGCTCACGGTCACTACGTGTCCCCCCCTTACTTGGGTCCGTTCTTTTCCCCGAAACAATTTATTTCATCCTTGCCTGCTTTAAACATCTTATATGAACCGCTTTAAATTATTTTTTACAACTTCCAAGATTTTCAAAAATCTCGCTTTTAGGTATATCGACAACTGGCCACCCTCGAAAAACATAGAAAATTTACTATATCCTCGACTCACGAAATTCGAATTCGAACTACATTTTGTGAGACGAATCCAACGGTGAGGTCCGTTTCGTCATCTGAGATCTATAAATTTTTTCAGGTTTTCAACCTATAATATAGCAGCAATTTACCGTTTTGCCCTATTTTAGAAAAATTCAAATTTTTTCTCGGGTTTTACAAGCATGGATGATTAATCCTAGTACTAGTCTTCCAATATTTAAATAAAATTACTTTATTTTATTGTTACTAGAAAAGACAAAAAAATGACTATTTTCAATATTTATGTTTATTAATGCATAAAGAATAATATTTTTTCTTTAAACTAATTGTTTTTTAATGCATTTATTTTCTTATTTACTATTTTTATCATTTTTTTATTGCATAATTTTTTAATTAGTAAATATTTTTACTCTTCTCACATGTTTGGGTTCCAAGCTCCATTGGAAACTTTTGCAACTTACACATCCGTGATTTGATCGGAGACAACTTGAATGGAAGTTTACCCGATATTATCAACGGAACTGAAACTCTTGCAATTTAAAAGTCCTTTTGCCTAATTTGAGGCTTATACTTTAAAGATAATCAATCGACTGAAAATTGCCAAACCGGTCAAGTGAACTTAAACATCCGAAGAGTTATATCTTCGTAATCAATTACGCGGTTAGTTACTCGTCATTAAATTTTCTATTGATGGTATACTTCAAGATTTTTTGCTTCAACCTTTTTTATTCCCATGGCATACCTTTTAATCTATTTTATTAAATTATGAATTTTTATGTTTATTTAAGACTCCATCAAGCAAGCTCTTACATTTTTTTATGGAAAAGTTTACTATTTAAATAAGAGTATCTTTAAACAAATATATGAATTGTCCTTTAAAATTAATTAGATTAGATATCCACTAATAAATGAAGTCCCACTTTATTTTTAGATTTAAATGAAAATTGATTTCTGATTGCCATGTAATAATAAACTATCACTAAATTCAAAAAATACTTCTTGGCTTATTATCAAAAATATAATATCAATTATTAATCCTCTAATCTTACAACAACATTATCAAAAATAGATTATTATATTTATGTTCTTATATCGAAAAAGAAAAATGTATCACTCGACCGTTGTCTACCAACATGAAAGAATAATAATTTTCCAATTGTAAAATTTAGATAACTATAATAATTTCATTCAGTTTCGTAGTAGTCGTATCATAAATAAAAATCACTTGAAATGAAACACTTTGTTTGGCTAAATAATTGTTTTCATTGCTAAAATTATAAATTATATTTTGATAATTTGGTAATTTTTTTTTCACTCTTGTAGTTTTCATTTTTATTTTCTATCTTCTCTTATTGAACAATTGCTTTTTTCAAAATATTGTAGTTTGTTATTTAAGAAATAATTAGCATGGATGATTAATCCTAGTACTAGTCTTTCCAATATTTAAATAAATTATTTTTATTTTATTGTTAGCTAAAAAAGATAAAAAATGACTATTCTCAATATTTAGTGTTTATTAATGCACAAAGAATAATATTTTTCTTTAAACTAATTGTTTTTTTAATGCATTTATTTTCTTATTTACTATTTTTATTTCATTTTATTGCATAATTTTTTAATTAGTAAATTTTTACTTTTGTTGGGAATTCAAAATTTGACGGGAAAATTGCCAAACTAGTTAGGTGAATCAAACATTTGAAGGTTAGATCTTCATAATCAATTACAAGGTTAGTTTCACTTCATTAAATTTTCTATTATACTTAAGATTTTTGCTTCGAACTTCTTTTTATTCCCATGGTATACCTTTTAAAACTATTTTATTAAAATTTTATTATGAATTTTTATGTTTATTTAAGACTCACCAAACAAGCTCTACATTTTTATGAAGTTTACTATTTCAATAAAAGTATCTTTAGAAATAAAATATATCAATTGTCCTTTAAAATTAATTAGATTAAATATCCTAATAAAATTGGAAGTCTCTAATTATTTAGAATTAAATGCAAATTGATTTCTATTTTCATGTACAACTATCACTAAATTCAAAACACTTTGGCTTATTATCAAAAAATAGTTAATATCAATATTAATCTCAATCTTATAACATTATCAAAAATAGATTATTATATTTATGTTTTATATCGAAAAAGAAAAAAAAATGTATCACTCTGACCGTTTTTATTCACCAACGCATGAAAGAATAATCATTTTCCAATTGTGTAAAATTTAGATAACTATAATAATTTATCATTCATAGTTTCTAGTAAGTTTGTGAATAAATAGAAAATCACTTGAAATTAAAATAATTGTTTGGCTAAATAATTGTCTTCATTGCTAAAATTATAAATTATATTTTGATAATTTGCAATTTTTCACTCTTATAGTTTTCTTATTTTTATTTTCTATCATCATTCTCTTACGGTATTGCTTGTTCAAAATATTGTAGCTTGTTATTTAAGAAATAATTAGCATGATTATTAATCCAAGTACTAGTTCTTCCAATATTGAAATAAACATTATTCATTATTTAAAAGACAAAAAGGATCATTCTCACTATTTATGTTTATTATTGCATAAAGAATAATATTTTTTTCTTTGAACTAATTGTTTCAGAATGCATTTATTTTCTTATTTACTATTTTACTTATTTGCTTATTGTAAAATTTTTAATTAGTAAATATTTTGGATCTTTCTCCTAATCAATTAATGTCAACTCTTTATTCTCATGGTATATTTTTTAAACTATTTTATTAAAATTTTATTATGAATTTTTATGTTTATTTAAGACTCCATTAAACAAGATCTTACATTTTTGTGGTAAATTTTACTATTTCTATTAGAGTATCTTAGAAATAAAATATATGAATTGTCCTTTTTAAAAATTAATTAATTAGATTAGATGCTCATTGGCAAAATTAAAGTCTCTAAATTATTTAGGATTTGGGTGAAAATTGATTTCTATTTTCTTGTAATAAACTATCACTTCAAATTCAAAATATTTCTTGGCTTATTATCAAAATAGTCTATATCACTATTAATCCTCTAATCTTATAACATTATCAAAATAGATTATTATATTTATTGTTATATATAAAAAAATAAAATAAAATGTCACTCTACTGCTTTTATTCACCAACGCATGGAAGAAAATCATTTTTCTTACTTTTTAATTCTTAAAATTAATTCTTCATGCATTCATTTGTTATGTTATTCACTATTTTTATTCTGAATTTATTATATAATTTTAATTAAGACATTATTTTACTCTTGATCTTCACAGGTTCAATTCCAAATCTCATTGGAAACCTTTCCAACTTAAACAATATAAATCTTAGCAACAATCGGTTGAGTGGAACTCTGACAGAACAACAATTTTGGAAGCTAAGTAACTTGGAGTATCTATACATAGACTCAAATTCTTTCTTTCCGTTTGACGTTAGTGTTCCACTGACTCCCTTCCAATTGGAAATATCTTGTTATGGGTTCATGTCACATAGGTCCTACATTTCCAAACTAAGCTTCGGGCCTCGTATGATCTCCAATATTCGATCTCAAATGCTAGCATCAGTAGTATTCCCAAATTATGGAATATTTCTTCTAACTGAGTACGAATTCTTTTCTCACAATCGCCAGGTCATTTACCAAATTCAAACATAATGACTCACCCAACTTGCATTTCTTCTGTAATCTAATTATCTGACCATCCTAAATCCCATAGGACACCTCTCCTCTCTTGAAAGTCATTGATTTTTCGTTAATAATTGACTGAAGCATCTTCTACCATAAATACCAGATTTCACCTAAAGGTTCTACCTTGGAAATAACAAATATTCTGAAGGATACCAAAGTCAGGCTGTCAACTACAACTACTCAAATCACTGCACCTGAACCGCAACAAGGTTTCGGGAGAGATCCCCTCATCTTTGCAAAATTTAACAAGCTCGATGTCCTCGATCTCGCTACAATAACTTATTGGGTCGATTCTCGCTTGGATTGAACTACTGCTAATCTTACTCTCAACTTGAGGTCGAATATGTTTTCGAAAACTACTTCCCTCCCTCGCTTTCAAATTTAAGCTCCTCGCATGTGTTAGACTCAGACACAAAACAATATGGCTCGTGAAATCTAGTAACTTTGGCTACTTAAAGTGACTCGTGAGCGCTAAGCAGTGGTATATATTCTTGTATGGAAGTGAGTAGTCATCAATATGAAGAAAGGTTGACAGATACAAAGGTCAAATTCGAATATACTGCCAGGCTCTTTCCTCGTTGTTAAAGATAGATCTATCCGACAATAATTTGGCGGGAGAACTCCTAAGGGAATGACCAAATTGTTTGGCGGTGTTTTTGAACTTGTCCATGAATCATTATCACAAATTCCTCGAAAGCATTTCAAAGTTGGGCGCCAACTATCCTCCTTGATTTTCTGGCACAACCTTTTTCGGGCTCCATTCTTCCAAGCACATGTCCTCATTATCATTCTCAATATTTGAATCTATCAATAACACCGGGTAAGATCCCTTTATTGGGCACATGTCGTCCTTCACAGATTTGGCCTTTTACTAGAAATCCAAATCTTGTGGAGTCTCCACTAGTTATAAAATGTCAGGATGAAGATTCAGATAAAAGGCAAAGTGCTTCTGTTGAGGACAAAATCGATGGTGGCTATGTTGATCAATGGTTTTATTTGAGCATTGGCTTGATTTAAGTATGGGAATTTTAGGTCCATATTTTTGTTTTTAGCAAATGAAAGATCTTCGTGTGATGTATATTTTGATTTTGTGGACAAAATAGTCAAATGGCTAGTCTTTAGAAGAAGAGTGACCTATGCCAGGAATCATGCCCAAAGGCAATAAACGTATGCCTTATGATATTATGCTTTGGGAGTGAATTTCACTGCCTATTTAATAGAAGGTATGCTACTAATTTGTTCTCTAATTTATTTTTATTAGCCCTTGCTTTGTCTATTTATCTCGTTTTCATTAAATCGCATTTTGTAGTTAAAACATATGCAACTAGTCAGGTAAGCATCAACTCATCTGTATGTTTAGTAACCGATAAGCAAAACCTTTGTTAAAACATCTCTGTTGCATTGTTATCTTCACGAATTTATTTCCAACCTTGACATTATCTTGTTCAATTACCTCCCTAAGCATATAGTATTCCTCCAACGGGGTGATTATCCGATTGTGCATAATTAACATGATTCACAACAAAAAGCAAGAGAGGACTCCAAATCTTTCGGTAGATCACTTTGTCAGATTGACCAACAAATGCTCATTTTTATGTTGAAATTTATTGATCGGGTAGTCGGGTTTATAAGTGTTCAATTTTGCATTAGGCATATAGGCTTATAGAATAAAGAAGTAAAAATACCAGATGTGAAGTAAGAGAATATCAAGATTGGTCTTACTGTTTGCTTTGAGTTTTAGGATAGAGCATAGCAGAACAAGAGAATCTTGGGGAAGATTGGGTTTAGGACCTTGTTATAGGAACTTACCCACTTTTAGTTCCTAATATACTTCTCGTATTAAGGTTGCTAATTTTAAGCACCTAGCACTAGCATGCTAACAATGCTCTTTTTATTGTTTTAGATCTTAGGGCCTTTCACTTGGATGGTTTTATGCCGAGATTAATAAATAATTGTTAGTCTTCATGTATATTCCTTCAACATTTAGTCTAATAGATACTATAATCACTTCAGTAGATAAAATCATCAAACTATAATTGAGTTGAATGAGCCAATAAGTTACCGTAGATTCTTTTAATATAATCATTATTCATTCCGATGATATATTTTTTTAATTATGAATTCTAGCCCTAATCTCATAATCCAAGTCAAATGTGACCTAGAATGTAGACTCGCCCCATGGTTAAAGGATTGATTGTGGTTAATCTAGTTTTCCATGTAACACTTTTTCTAAATCCTTGATGACAAATACTAATACTCACTGCATCTAGTTGCCTGTTTATCCTGTTAGCTGTCAGCAGATGAATAATGCACTTAAAAAGAATTTTCAAGACTGGGCTTATGAGCTCCATTATCGTTTCCTTTAAGCTTTCACTCCTTTGCATACTCAGAATTTAATTCCTTTCCTTTTTATTTTCCAAATTTTATTTCCTTGTGTCTCCGAAATTGGGTGTTTGGAGATAGAAGATTTCCTCGTGTTTGAGAAAAAGAAAGTGTCTAAATTTGCAGCCATACACATACAAAGATTCCTTTCTTTATGGCAACTTGATGGGCAATGGTGTGACTCCAATCATGGCGCCTTAACTTATAGAACTTATTAGCCCACTGATACTATCCCCTCATAAAATCTTGAATTGATCTTCCTTCCCCTTTCAGGCACTATTCTATTATGGCCCAAATTTATACTGAAAGTGAAATCATGATGTGAACTTCTGAATTTGAGCTTAAACAGGGCATGAAAGTAGAGCAGCAGACACAATCTGATTTTCTACAAGTCTCAAAAAAGGCCTTAAGATCATCTTTAGCCGTTTAATAAACCTTGGTCCTACTCTTTTTTGATGTATTCATGTTTCTTTAGGAACTTAATTTGGTTGTCTTTGTAGTGCTTATTAATTATCAAATGTTTATGATGGATCCAGAATTTGTGATCATTTGATTGGTTTTTGGCTTGGTACAGAGATAGGTGAAGAGGAAGCTAAGGGAGGACAAGTGATTCCGGAGTCTATGTTGAAGAAACAGAAAAGGAATGAGTAAGAAAAGGAGAATCGGAAGCTGATTTACAGTAGAGCTAAGCTCATGGTTTTGTATTGCTTTTCTGATTTACAGGAAGGAGGAATGGTATTTGCTTTTCTGTTTTTCTCATGACACATTTTTAGGAGTAGTGTTGCTTGTTCTTGCTAGTGTCATCTCAATATGAGCTGCAGCTGTGTTGAAAACTTTGGGTGTTAAAGAATAATAGCTTAAGACTCTGTTTGTTGAACTCATGTAACTAACTTGTACTGATATGTGTATATAAAGGCAAACAGAACTTTGACCAGAGTATCAATAGATTTTTTCTTTATGCCATTTTCTGTTCTCTAAGCCTTTTCAAGCAGATAATCTACATCTGCTTTTCTTTCTCAAATATCCATAAATTTCTTTCTTTGGGCAGATAGAAATTGGTATTATATGTATTTTATGATTTTCCAGTAGATTGTAATAGTATTTGGTTGTTAGCTGGTACCCAAGTACTATGGGTGATAAGGTATGATGTTGCTAAGGTTGATCCAGTTTATGAAACTTCTTCTATTATTTAATTTTCTAGAGATTTTGACTACTTCAACAACTGTTAGTGTCAAAATGAACTACATTGTTATGGTTTTTGAGCATATTTGTTATACAGATTATATATACACTTGTATTCATTTTCATGATATATACCCAACTTGTTAATGTATTCAAAGATAATTACTCTATGTTGTAACTTGCTTTATGCTACTAATTTATACTTTATACATATTCTACATTATATGTTTTTTGCTTTGCTCTATTCACCAAGACATGAATATATAATATATATAAACAAATCAGCTTCATTTCAAATGCTAAACTCGATCATAGAAATTTTTACTACCAAAACAAACATCCTCTTGAAAAGGATTCAAAACCGAAAGCATGTTTCTGAAGTGAGTGAGAAAATCATATGCTATTAGGACCAAAGTACTAATTAACTTGCGAAGAACCGTGCTAAGACAAAACCTGCCAGTCGCTAGAGCCAGTTCCATCTGTTTGTGTCTCTGTCTCTTACTCCTCCATCAATAGGAATTGAATTTGAGACACCAGAAATTGAAGCATATACCATTCCTCCAACACCATTTTAAACTATGTATAGATTACAAAAGAGTTTATGCAGTAGGCTGGTTAAGCAACACCACTGGTGATTCTTCGACTGTGTGTTTAAATACTTATCTTTCTTCAATAAAGCTTTGAAGGTTTGCCTCTTGTATTTGAGAAAAAAGAAGGTGCCTAAATTTGGTAGCCATGCATACATATATATCTAGATTCCCTCTCCCTCTAACCCTCTCTATTATGGCAACTTAACAGGTGCAATTCCCATTTATATAGGCAAAGATGTGACTCCAATCATTTATATTCCTTCAACATTTAGAACTTAGTCCAATAGATCAATACTATCCCCTGCTATAAAATTTAGGATCAAGTATTTTGAATTCCTCACATTAGATAAGCGATTTACGCATTTAATTTGATTCGTGTTGCTAGGATGAACTCTGTACCACAAGAAAAAATATATAGCCTATGGAGGCTGTTAAGTAGACTTGAAAGCAGCTTCCTTAAACTGATACAAGATTATCCATGGTGCCAAAACAAAGAAGAAAAGGAGAGAATTCCAGAGATTTTATTCAACCAGAAAATAACATCTGCATACAAGATAATCCTTCCAAGAGTTCTCTCTCCAAAAAAACTATCAGACGAACAACCTATCAGCATATGTATTAGAAAAAACAGAATCTGTTACAGAGAACAATTTTATGAACTCTATTTAACAATCTGCTAACATCAAGCTTAAATCCAAAGGTCTCATAAATGAGGGACACGTGACCACAAACTCCACCTCGGCCCTCATTTTCTTCAAACAGATCATAGCTTTCTCATCACTATAGAAACCATTCCAGCCACTTGTAAGCAGTGCTGAAATTAGGCAGCAGGTAACACCTTTTTTTTTACAGATTGCCAACCCAATGGCACAGCTGAAACCAAGCTTCTGGGAAACAAACAACACACTAGTTGAACCAACTCCAAACATTGGTCCACGCTTGCCATAAGTCCCTTAATGTTGGTAGGCTCCACCTCAATGAGATCATCCCTCATTGCTCCTTGTTTACCAACAAATTCAGCAACATGCTCCACCTTAATCTGATCATCATTCCTGGGTTTCTTTCATTTCACTCATTTGCTTGGCCCATTGCACCTTAAGGAATACCACCATAACCACATGGGAACTCATACTAGTGCAGTCACATGGGCACACCAACCAAAAACCACTCACCTGCAGCTAGGCAGTCCCATGTACTGTATGCATAACCAGACACAAGGAACCTGTTGCTCCTCCTTCCTATCCTAGTCCTCCATTACCGAGATCTTCTTGTAAGGGGTATCAAGAGCATCAGTAGTGATGGTGTACCCAACTCTAAGACTATCTACCATGTTTGACTAACTGCAGCCTGCATAGACCAATTTCCAGAAGACCATTTGCTCACGTCCAGTAGCCCATGCACCCAGCATCCTCTCCACACCGAGACAGCACGAGAACCCTCCCACTGGTTGACGACACCAGCAAGCTCTATCATGCCACCGTCTCATACCATGGCCACAGAGAACACACCACACCAAAGGACATTTCACCATGCCTCTTCTCTCTCAGTTCTCTTATACACGGCCACACACCAGAAGATGCCCTGACTATAGCCTCACACCAGAAGATGCCCTGACTATAGCCTCATACCAATGGGTGTCTAACCATGCCTGCTCTCTCTTAGTTCTCTCCTGCAAACCAGCAAGACGTCTCATATCCCCCAAATCACAGCCTTCATCTCAGCTCTCTTGGACATCCTTCACAAACATACCACACCCTGACCACTTTCCTTCCTCATGCGGATCATCACCTTTCCTTTCTGGGTATTCTTTTCAGAACCTCTTGATGGTCATGGCACTTCTTGGAATTTTAATTTCTTCTAAGACCACACCACTTCTTGAACTGTAAAACCCTAAGATGCAAATAAACCCATTTATTCACTTAGGTCTTTTCTTCAAACACCTCACAGCCTACCAGCTATGAAAAGATAGACCAAGAACTGAGATAAACAACACTCTCTCCTTATCTTTTCTACTCCAAGCAACCATGTTTCACATTCTCCACCTCTTGGCTAAGAAAACCAACCCAAGAACCACCTATGTAGAACATGAATCTTGATCTCAAGAAAACACTACTGCTTGAAATGGGAACCCCTGGCCTTTGCTTAATCAACACCCATGCACCACGAGTCAACCTGTGGATTTATCAGTGTCTTCTCCTTCCTTCTGCTCACCCTTCAACATCGAAACCCAGAAGA